>PVKV010031859.1:0-20500 GCA_004027835.1 Alouatta palliata | reverse complement strand
GAAACCCCATCTTTAAAAAAAAAAAAAAAAAAGAAGAAAGTGTCAGTTGCTGCATCTGCAAAAGTAGAGCTTCTAATACCTCTGAGAGTGTGTGGAAGGGAAGGGTATGGTTTCTCATCAACAGAAGGGAAGGTGTTTCTTGGACCCCAAGTCTGTTAAGCCCCAGCAGCTACTCTCAGAGATCAAAAACTCATTTCCAGGAGGCTCAGGTCCAGATCCACTTCTCAGGTGAGGAGAACTGAGTCACAGAAAGCTGCAGTATGTGTGGTCACTTGGAGAGCTTCCGCAGTCTGGGACTTAGCCTCCCTAGGGCCCAATTTCCTCCCTATCAAATGAAGATCATGATCCTTGTTTTCAAAAGGCTGTTTGGGAGAAAGAAATGACACAAAGAAAGTGAACGTGTCACTTTTCTTTTTTGTGTCCCTACGTTGCCTAGGCTGGTCTCAAACTCCTGGGCTTATGTGGTGTGCCCACCTTGGCCTCCCAAAGTTCTGGGATTACAGGCGTGAACCACGACATCAGCCTTCACTGTTCATTCACATGATCTCATTTGAATTTCACAGCTATGTTAAACAAGCCCATTTTACAAATGAAGGACCCAACCTGGCCAGTAAACTAATGACAGAGCCTCTCACATCTGTGAGTTTTCCACATCTGAATGTACCTTATTATTTCTTAGTTGATACATAAATCATCTTTAACAAAAAAGAAGCCAGAGCCACTTCTCCAGGGCTGGGGTCCCAGGAGGGTGTGGAAGAGAGGAGAGGGGGCAGGACACACCTCGGGCTCCCACGGAGGACACGCTGCTTCGGTGGGACCGCTCAGCGGGGCCGGGCTGCCCAGCACTGCCTTCCGTCCCGTCCATCTGCAAAGACAAAGAGAAACAGCAGTTACCGGGAGCCAAGGAAGGGGGGTTGGAGGTCTCCTCAAGCTCTCATTGAGGACGGGAAGGGGTCCCGAGCTGGGTCTGCAAGGTTGAGCAGCGCTGCCTGGAGGGGCCAAGAGTGCAGACTTGGCGCTGGTCGGAGGGGTGCGGGCTGCGACGGTCAAGAACGGAGGTCGACTGGGATGCCCAGGCAGGGCAAGGCGCACCCCCAGCCGTGGGCGGAGGCCGGGGGCGGAGGCCCGGGCCAGACGTCGCCGCGCTCTCACCTCGCAGAAACGCAGAGCCCGCCACCTGAGAGGCCAGGTTCCTGCCTGGACTCCCGCCCTGAAGCCGAGCCCGCCACCGACCGCACTCGGGATACCGCCAAGGACCCAGCTGCCCGGGAAGCGACGCGGAAGCAGTGGCCGGAGGAAGCGCGGCGCGTAGGGCCCCGCCCCTCCGGGCCGCGGGAACCAATGGGAGCCCAGGGCCGCCTCGCGCATGCCCGGACCCTGGCCTCGCGTGTCTCGTCGCGCCCGTGGAGTGGCCGCGTCACGAGCCAGCCCCGCTACCATCGGAGTGACCCAGGGCGAGTATCTCCTCAGAAAGGCCCCGACTGTTGTCCTGTGAGAGGTTTTGGCGAAGATTCGAGAAAATCAGGCCAGGGGCGTTGGCATGCTGACGCGTGGGACTTCGGGCTAGTTTCCTACCTGTGAAATGGACACTTCCTGGCACGTGCCAGGGATCCACGCGGCGCTGGCAGCGGCCTGTACTGTAGCGGCCTCCTGGCTGTGGTCAGGAAACTGGGTCCTGGCCTGAACTCATCCTGGACAATCCCTGCTCTGAGCCTCCGTTTCCTCATCTGTAAAATGAGGAGGTTGAACTCTATGACCCCCAAGGACTATCCCCACTCTCAAATGATTATTAATATATGTCTGTGTCAGAAAGCCAGGACAGACACTCTGTTTTTCCAGGGAGCAGTCCCATGAGCCCTTGCTATCTTACACAACAGCCTGGGAGACCTTGAGGTGTTCCCAGGCTGGGAGGAGAATTGGGGCCCCAGAGAGGCAGGTGTGAAACCACCTCCCCTCAGGGCCATGTCGCCAACACGTCCTGGTAATGCAACATGTGTGCATCTGAGATGTGGAACTCAGGGAGAAAAGTAAGTCCATGGGGCACCTTCTGGGGCCAGAGGAACCAGAAGTTGTCCCAAGTGACAGCAGTGGGCTTGGTGATCAGGAATAGAGGGCATCGGGTTCCCTTTGTCCTGGTTCCCTGTGATTGGAAAGCGGCTCCAGCTCCTGACCCAGCCCAACCTTCTTCGGTATGTGAACCAGCTCTGCCTGCCCTCCTATGAGCCACACTGCCCACAGCTGAGCCCATGACATCACATCTGCCTTGCTGACATGATCTAAGCACTTGAGGAAACTCAGATGTGGGCTGCAGGGAAGGGTGTCCAGTGCGGGCAGACATCTCCTTCCTGCTTCTCAGCCCTAGGACCCTCAGACCAGGACATACTGTGTGTCCATGGCCTCTCAACCCAGCTGAAGTGAAGCGGGAACAGAGGAGTTCAGTGTTGTTTTGAATGCTGACTGGATGTGGGGCCTGTGCTAGGTCTGGAGATGCAGACAGTTGAGACATGGCCCTGCCCTCAGGAAGTGTCTGTTATGGTTTAATTTGGAGTAGAGGAAGAGGGGAGAGAGAAAGAAGCCTAGGAGAACAGCACATTTAAAACCATAGCACTGCCGGGCGCGGTGGCTCACGCCTGTAATCCCAGCACTTTGGGAGGCCGAGGTGGGTGGATCACGAGGTCAAGAGATTGAGACCATCCTGGTCAACATGGTGAAACCCCGTCTCTACTAAAAATACAAAAATTAGCTGGGCATGGTGGCACGTGCCTGTAGTCCCAGCTACTCGGGAGGCTGGGGCAGGAGAATTGCTTGAACCCAGGAGGCAGAGGTTGCGGTGAGCCGAGAAAGCGCCATTGCACTCCAGCCTGGGTAACAAGAGCGAAACTCTGTCTCAAAAAAAAAAAAAAAAAAAAAAAAAACCATAGCACTTTGGGAGGAGGGTCGTCAGTCCCTACTTCCCTGCTGTGTGTGGGGCACTGGGCCATGCTCTTTCCCGTGTCATTCTCATGCGTCCTCAGAATGGAAATAAGTATTAGCAGTTGCCATTTTCGTGCCAGCCACTTTTTAAAGTGCTTGAATCCTCATAACTCACTAAGAAGTGAGTATCATACCTCTGTTTTATGAACGAGAAAACAAGACTGGAAATATTAAATAATAAGACTGACTCCTGGCAGTCTGTGTGGTGTTGGTGAGGAGGCTCGAATGTGGGGCTAGCCGAGGAGGGGCACTGGGAGAGAGTCCGAGAGGATGGTGGGGAAGGAAAGGCAATCCAGGTAGTGAGAGCTGCATGAGCGTGGTTAGGACCCCAGGAAAGACCCCTGCTGTATCAGAGCACAGCAGGTGGGTGGCACCCTGGGGGAGGCCTTGAACCCCAGGATGACAGATATGGGGCAGGTGTGTCAGGCAGTAAGAACATATTGGAAGGGAGCCGCAGTGACTCAGGCCAGTTGTCCTGGCACTTGAGGAGGCGAGGCTACGCGTTCGAGGCCAACCTGGGCAAGTAAGAACCTCTCATTCATTAAAAAAATAACAAAACTGGAGGTTGTGATCTTGAGATTGACAAGATGATGCTATGTGTGGGTGGGCTTCCCTACAGGAAGGCCCTAGGGAAGTGGAAATGAGGGTCTTTCTTGAACTGGGGTGAAACAGATTGGAAAAGAGAATGAGGCCCATTCTGAAGTGAGGGAGGAGGAGGCCTCCAGCCTTTAGAGTCGAGGGGCCTAGACAGCAATTAGCCCGACTGCTGTCCTACTTTGGCAAACAATAATAGACCCCAAGGCCCACAGAAGGAGTTTCTTGACATCACTCAGGGAGATGATATAACTGCCCATTGGGCTCACCTTACCCTCTGCCTAGACAGAGCCAATTTCTCAAGACAAGGAGATTGCAATAAGGAGAGTTTAATCAGGCAGAGCTGGCTGTAGAAGAGGCAGAAGTTTTATTATGACTTAAATCAGTCTCCCTGAGAATTCCAGGATCGGAGTTGTTAAGGATAATTTGGTGGGTAGGGGGCCAGTGAATTGGGAGTGCCGATTGATTGGGTCTTGGGTGAAATCACAAGGAGTTGAAGCTGTCCTCCTGTGCTGACTCAGGTCCCAGGTGGGGGCCACAAGACCAGATGAGCCAGTTGATGGATCTGAGTGGTACCAGCTGATCCACCCAGTGCAGGGTCTGCAAAATATCTCAAGAACTGATCATAGGTTTTACAATAGTGATGTTATCCCTAGGAGCAACTGGGGGAGGTTCAGAAAATTGCGGTCTCTGCTGCATGACTCCTAAACCATAATTTCTAATCTTGTGGCTAATGTTAGTCCTACAAAGGCAGTCTAGTCCCCAGGCAGGAACAGAATTGGTTTTGGGAAAGGGCTGTTAATCATCTTTGTTTCCAAGCAAACTATAAACTGAGTTCCTCCCAAAGTTAGTTCAGCCTGTGGCCGGGAGCGAACAGGGACAGCTTGGAGGTTAGAAGCAAGATGGAGTCAGTTAGGTCAGATCTCTTTCACTGTAATAATTGTATCAGTTATATTTTTTTGTTTGTTTGCTTGTTTTTTCCTGAGAGATTCTCACTCTGTTGCCCAGGCTGGAGTACAGTGGTGCAATCTTGACTCACTGCAACCTCCGCCTCCTGGGTTCAAGTGATTCTTCTGCCTCAGCCTCCCAAGTAGCTGGGACTACAGGCACCCACCACCATGCCTGGTTAGTTTCTGTATTTTTGGAGAGACGGGGTTTCACTATGTTGGTCAGGCTGGTCTCGAACTCCTGACCTCAGGTAATCTGCCCACTTCAGCCTCCCAAAGTGCTGGAATTAACAGGCGTGAGCCACCTCGCCTGGCTGTATCAGTTATAGTTTTTGCAAAGGCGGTTTCAGGAACAGGAAGCAGAACCAGGACTGCAGCCCAAGCCACCACGAAAGGCCAGTCTTTGGGGATGGTCTTTTAGGATGATCTTTAGGGGGTGGCCCAAGAAGCCCCAGGCAGCTCTAGAGGCAGGAGGTGAGAGATGAGGTTCTGTCTCCAGAACCTGTCCGCCCAAGACGAAGCAGCAGGGGTGGCTGGGTCCTGCCTTGGCGCAGTGAGAGGAGAAGGGTGAGCAGGGCTGGGCCTGAGCCATCTCCCACAGGAGACTAGGAGCTGCAGGGAGATCTGGAGCGGAGCCTGCAGGTGTCACTGGGCCTTTCTGTTCCCCAGGGCCTTTTGGCGATGGGAAGAGGGAACTGGAGCCCCAGAGCTGCCGCTAATGCTGCCTGCTGACATTTCCGTTCATTCAGTCACTCATGATTTACTGAGAGCCCACCCTGTGCCACCCACTGTGAACAAAACACCCAGAGATCCCTGCCCAGACAGACGAGTTCCTCCCATCACGTGCTGGGGTGATAAGTGTGACGGATAAAGAGAGGAAGAGCCAGCGGTGCCTCTGGCTGCAGAGACCAAGCAGACCTCACCAAGGTCGTGACATTTGAACACCAGCTGAAGGGGTGTGAGGGCAGGAGTGTCCAGGAAGAGGGAGGAGCCAGTCCACAGGCCTGGAGGCAGAAGGCTGACTGAAGAAGAGTCCGGAGGCTCGGGTGGCTGCAGCAGAGAGAGACGGGGGTGGGTGGCAGGACGTGAGGTCAGAGGAGAAGGGGCGGCACCCGTGGCTCACAGAGCCTCGAAAGGATTTTGGTTTTGATTCTGAGCAGAACCGGGCCCTGGGCCATTGCAGAGCAACACGCACTTTAAATAAGCAAAACCCCCACCTTTCCCCTGGGAAGGAGGAGGCCGAGGGAGGCTGTGTTTCTGACTCACACAGGGGAGTCGTAAACAACCCTGGAGAGAACAGCTGGGCCTGGTGAGTCACTCATGACTGGGAGTGGCTCCTCCCCACCCTGCCACGCAGCCACAGCCTTTGGGCTGGGCCTACCCCCTGGTGGCCACGCTCCCTCCCTCCGCACCGGCCTCTCTCTGTGGGGTGGGGGCGGGCATGCACCTCGGTGGAGATGGATGGGAGTGGGGCTGGGCTGGCTGGGCAGGCAGGGGTTTTGCTTCTTGCTAAGGCAGCCCTGGAGGGGCCTGACCATGGGGCAGGGACCCAGTTGCCATCCCCAGAGCCAGGATCATTGCCCGGACTGGGGGATCAGGGCCCCTGTGGTCCCAGCACACCTGGCCCGCCTGGCCCGCCTGGCCCGTGAGACTGTACTCTGCATGACTTCTCCAGGTGGCCAGGGTCACCAGAGTTGGCTCGCTCCCCTCTGCCAGTTGCCCGAGGTCCGGGCACCAGGCCATTTTTCATCCTTCCGCCAGGGTTAAACATTAGTGAGAAGTTATCAGCGTGGGCCAGGGAGGGAGAGGGGATAATTCAACTCTGTCTCCTCTGCTGCAGCCGTCAGTTCCCGCAAGCCCAGGCAATGCCGGTGGAGGAGTTTGTGGCTGGCTGGATCTCTGGTGAGACATTTTTCTTCCTTCTGTCACATTGCACCCAATCGTAGGTCACTCCCTGGGGAAGAGGGGTGACATAGGAGAAGCTGAAACCAAAGTCTGAGTTCCAGCCTGGAGGGAGGATCACTTGAGCCCAGGAGTTTGAGACCAGTCTAGGCAACATAGGGAGGCTCCGTCTATACAAAAAATAAATAACTTAGCTGGATGTGGTGACACACACCTGTAGTTCCAGCTACTCAGGAGAATTGCTTGAGCTCAGGAATTCAAGGCTGCAGTGAGCTATGACCACACCGCTGCACTCCAGCCTGGGTGAGACCCTGACACACACACACACACACACACACACACATACACACACACATACATACATACACACACACACATACACACACACACACACACACACACACAGGGGGCAGGCCATGGTGATTCACACCTGTAATCCTAGCACTTTGGGAAGCTGGGGCCAGGAGTTTGAGATCAGCCTAGGCAACATACGGAGGCCCTGTCTCTATAAGAAATAAGAAAAAAATTAGCCAGGCTTGGTGGCACATGCCTGTGGTCCCAACTACTCCAGAGGCTGAGGTAGAAGGATCACTTGGGCCCTAGAGGTTGAAGCTGCAATAAGCCATGATCACGCCACTGCACTCCAGCCTGGGTGACAGAGCAAGTCCCTGTCTCAAAAAATAAAAGTCTGGGTTCCCTGGAGCACCCCAGAGCCGGCTGTCCCCAGTCCTCCGGGGAGTGGCCGATGGGGAGAAGAGAGGAAGGCGCAGGTGGGAGGGTGCTGCCTCTGCCTTCCTCGGCTGCACTGCCTGACACCTGCAGAGGGCAGGAGAGCCAGGTGAGCACCCTATGCCTCTCGCCCTTCTCTCCAGGCCCACCCTGTGGGGCTCACAAAGAAAGTTCACCTTTGACCTCACCTGCTGTCCTGAGTTTCCTCTGGGCCTCTGCCCCACCTGGCTGTGGGCCGCAGTCCCGGGCCCCGAGGCCTGTTGTGCGTGGTCCCAGCCCAGCTTCTGGGTGGCATTCCTCTTAGGAGAAAGAGAGGGGTGTTCTGAACCTGTCTCCTGGGGGCATGACCTCCCCCATGCTCCAGAACCAGCCTCTGCTGTGGAGGGCAGGAATGGGAGTGGGCAGGTGGAGGGACGGGGGAAGCTCCCTGGCAGGTGTCCAGCCATGACTCCCATCATGGCCCTAAAGCTCTTTGCAGCCGGCTGGCAGCAGGGCCTCCTCTGGATCCCGGCGACAACATGAGTTGAAGAAAGAAAAGAGTACAGCTCTCAGGGAGGCAGGACCCTGGGCGATTCGCCCGGAGTTCCCAGGTCCATATGCAGTGGAATACCCGGGTACGGGCTCCAGCGAGGACACGTGTGTCTTTGGCTGGCTTTTCCCTTCTGGGTATGCGTCCTCAGGTGGGGCCTGGGGTCTCACTCCCTTGTCCTAGTGCCTTCCTGGCCCAGTGCCTGGTGTGGACAGGGTGTCGGGGGCAGCTAGAGTTTCTGGAGCTTGGCAGGAAAGTGGCTGCATATGTCTGAGACGGCCCTGCTCTCCTTCCTCCTGCCTGAGCCCCACTTTCCTCTGGGCGCAGACTTGCTTCCTGGGCCTGGCACGAGGGCACTCACTCATAGCACTTTCTTATCACCACAGGAGCTGTGGGCTTGGTCCTGGGACACCCCTTTGACACTGTAAAGGTGAGTTTAGCAGGAGCACCAGAGGAATGAAAGAGTTCACCTGACCCAAACGTCAGGGTGCCCTGAGGTCAGGCCTGGCTAATCTTGCCCTTCCTGGCTCTCCTGCCGGCTGGCATCCCGCTTGAGAGGGCAGAGGGAAAAGGTGGCCCACTTGCCATCCTGCCACCCCACCTGCCCTGTCCTCCCCATCCAGGTGCGGCTGCAGACCCAGACCACGTACCGGGGCATCGCCGATTGCATGGTCAGGATTTACCGCCATGAGTCTGTGAGTGGCCCACTCCTTTGGGGTCCTTCCCCTTTGGGGGAGGCATCTGGGGCCATTGGTACCAGCTGCCCTCTCCTCTCCAGCAGGGTTCTGCCCCAAGAGGAGAGAAGACCAAGTCTGGGACCCTTGGGGGGCCTAGGTGGTAGCTTAGCACCTCAACAGTGCAGCCTCAGCCTCAGACTGTCCCCACCTGTCCCCACCTCCCTGTGGCAGGACTTGGGAGCAGTTTCCAGCCAAAGGCAGCCGTGCAGGGCTGGAGAGGACAAAGGGGAGGCCCCACGGTGCCTGCTCCAGTGCCAGTGTGTCTCTCTGCAGCTCCTGGGCTTCTTCAAGGGAATGAGCTTCCCCATTGCCAGCATAGCCGTGGTCAACTCTGTCCTGTTTGGGGTCTATGGCAACACCCTGCTGCTGCTCACGGCCACCTCCCACCAGGAGCGGTGGGCCCAGCCACCCAGCTATATGCACATCTTCCTAGCAGGCTGCACCGGGGGGTTCCTGCAGGTGAGAGAGCAGCGTGTGGGCACAGAGGAGTCACAGGGCTGGTCACCCACCCCGCTCTGGCGACCACAGCTATGGAGGCACAGGCTTCCTGGAGGGGAACATGAGGCCTTGGCAGGAGGGCTGTGGGGAACGGAGGGGGCAAAAGGCAGAGAGAGGTGGGGGGCAGTGCCAAGAGGGTGCCTGGAGAAGCAGCCTATGCTGTCACTCCAGCTGATGAGGCTTATTACCCTCCAGAGGGGTCTGCCAGCCTCAGAGCTGCGGGAAGCCCACTCCCCAAGAAGACCTTTGACCCTGGAGAACTGCCAGCCCCCCACAGAGCTGTGAGCCCAGCTCTTCTAGCTGGGTCCTGATGAGGTCCCGACACTCCCCCGGCCCCGCCCAGCTCTGCCCTTTGCCTTCAGTGCCTGGGTGGCCATGACTTGGGAGCCTTCCTTGAGGCCTGGCCCAGTGGGGCATTAACCCTTAAGTCACTGCCATCATTTGGGCTTCCAGCTTTAGAGGGGCAGGTGGAGGGAAGAGGGACCTGCTGGTGCCAACAGGAACCGGTGCTGAATGGAGCGTCTGAGCATAAACGGGCAGAGGGTGCACCCAACACCCGCTCACACCTCAGCCTCAAGCCAGGGTCACCCTCTCCTGGGCGCCTGCGCCAGGGCCCCTGTCACACTTCATGGGGCAGAGAGCAAGGACAAAGTCAGGCTGCTCCTTCAAATGAATTAATGATTAATGAAACCCCCGGAGGCCCCGGCTTTTCTTCTGCCCCTTCTGGTTGTAGGTGTCACCTACAGGTTTCCTGAGCCCTGAGAGCCACACCCCACAAATGCAAGGAAAAGAACTGAGACCCTCAGCTAGGTGGCCAGGCCCAGCTTCTAAGTCACCCTGCCCCCTCCAGCTCTTTGGAAAGCAGAACTGGGGACTGTGAGGGCCACTGATGGAGCCTGGGTTGACAGTCAAACCTGTGGCTTCAGTTTCACAGAGTCAGAGCAAAAATGAGTTTTAGGCCGGGTGAAGTGGCTCATGCCTGTAATCGCAGCACTTTGAGAGGCCAAGGTGGGCAGATCACCTGAGGTCGGGAGTTCAAGACGCCAGCCTGACCAACATGGAGAAACCCCGTCTCTGCTAAAAATACAAAATCAGCCGGGTGTGGCGGCACATGCCTTTAATCCCAGCTACTTGAGAGGCTGGGGCAGGAGAATCGCTTGAACCCAGGAGGCGGAGATTGTGGTGAACCGACTTGGTGCCATTGCACTCCAGCCTGGGCAACAAGAATGAAACTCTGCCTCAAAAAAAAAATGTGTTTTAGTTTGGAGTGGGAGGAAGAGGCAGGGATTGACGGCCTCTGACAGGCACAGGCATTGCCCTGGCCTTGGCTGAAGCTGACCTCCTGAAATGCTGAAATGGCATCTGACACTCCACTATCCCTGTGGGGGCGTCTGTCACCTGGCATTGGCCCAGCCCTGTCAGCCCCCAGGAGCTCAGCGCTCAGAACACTTCCCAAAGCCCTGAGCTCAGCCCTGCCAGCAGGCTCAGGAGGATGACACCAAGGACCCATCTCCCAAGGGATGGTCCCCAACCTATGACCCTTCCTGCCAAGTCCAAAGTAAATAAGCGATGACTTGGCCTGCCACACCCTAAGGACCACCACCGGAGGCCACTGATGGCCCCCGTCACCGCCAGCCATCTCCAGGGCTGAAGAACTGAGGCCATGTACCTGTCACAAAACAAACCAGCAAAAAACACATAAGTCCCTCAGAGACAGGCTAGCCTTGGCATGGACCCCAATTCTCACCTGGGCTTAAAAGCCATCTTGACCTAGTGGCATCTCTGACCCAAACCTTAACCGCCCCCATCTCACTCTATGCCCGCCTAGCACTGACGCTCACCCGGACCCCAGCCCCACTTCCATATCAAATCTGTGTGGCATCTGCTGCCGCTGATGCTAAGAGCTCTAGCACCCGGAAAGTCCCCCATCACCCACCTTCCCCCACGCAGAAGCCTCTTTGGTGGGACCTAATAGGAGGGAGTCTTGCCTCTCCAGAGGCAAGAAGGGCTGGCCCCATGCCCCCGGGCTCTGAGAGGTGAGTGCAGGAGGGAGACTCGATGGAGCTGGGTCCCGTCATCAGAACAACACTCACGAGGGGACCTCCTTCACCCTGGGAAGGGGTAGGTTCTTTGCTGTCTCAGTCACAGACTGAATCGTTCACTCGGCCTGGCTCACTGTACAGGCATGTTCATTGCTGGCCTCAGGGAGGCCGGAAACCAGCCTGCTTCTGCAAAAATAACCCAGGCCGTCCTGAGCGCCTGCTGCAGGCCAGGCAAGTTGGTCACTGTTGCATGAGGAGAGGTTGGGCCTGATGCCAAGTGAGGTGGCCTGTCCCTGTCACATGCAGACGCCCTGGCCATCCCAGTCGCACGTGCACGTGAGAGGCTGGGCGCTGCCAGGGTTCCTGCGGGACTGGACCATGCAGCCCCTGCCTGCCTCCTTCCTCTTGTGAATATAAGGGGCCAGTTCTCACCCCAAAGCCCCACCCAGGGCCTTCATGTTTCCTCCTCAACAGGCCTACTGCCTGGCTCCTTTTGACCTCATCAAAGTCCGGCTACAAAACCAGACAGAGCCAAGGGCCCAGCCGGGGAGCCCCCGATCCCGGTACCAGGGGCCCATGCACTGTGCAGCCTCCATCTTCCGGGAGGAGGGGCCCCGGGGGCTGTTCCGAGGAGCCTGGGCCCTGACACTGAGGGACACCCCCACGATGGGGATCTATTTCATCACCTATGAAGGGCTCTGCCACAAGTACACACCAAAAGGCCAGAATCCCAGTAAGTAAAGTGGCGTGCAAGGATGGGGGACAGGGTGTGGGTAGCAGGCAGGGTCTGGTGGAGGCTAGGGAAGGAGGTTAGGGTCTGGGGAAGATGCTGTGTTCTGGGTCTGACCCCTGCTCTGGGCTCCCTCTACTCCAGGCTCAGCCACGGTGCTGGTGGCAGGGGGCTTTGCAGGCATCGCCTCCTGGGTGGCAGCTACGCCCTTAGATGTGATCAAGTCCCGGATGCAGATGGATGGCCTGAGACGCAAAGTGTACCGGGGGGTGCTGGACTGCATGGTGAGCAGTGTCCGGCAGGAAGGACTGGGGGTCTTCTTCCGGGGGCTCACCATCAACAGTGCCCGTGCTTTTCCCGTCAATGCTGTCACCTTCCTCAGCTACGAGTATCTCCTCCGCTGGTGGGGATGAGCCCGGCGGCAGTGCCAGCAGCTCCCCATCAGGCCCGTGTCCCAGAGGCCAGTTTGAGATTGGAGGTCAGGTTGAAAGCCTGCAGCTTGCAATTCAGTGCAAGAGGCTCAGCCCTTCCTGATCAAGGCACCTCCCACCTGCCCAGATCTGGGCTGGGCAGATGCCTGCAGGAGCTGGAAGCCAGGGGGCCTGGGCAGCGCTCTGTGTAGCTGGCCTTGACTCCTTTGCCTCCCCCATCTGTGAAGCAGGGAGCACAAAGCACAAGTGAGCTGGCAAGTGGTGCTGGTGACATCCCAACCCCTGTCCTGTGCCTTCACCCCTTAAGGAGCTCTGAGACTCCGCTTCTGAGAGTCCCTGCTGACTCCCACCTCCCTGCCTTTCAAAGCTCTCTCCCCCACAACCCAGAATAACCCTATGTCTCCCCCAAGAATCCTTCAGTGGCTCCCATCACCTTCAGGAAAAGCCCAAGCCCCTTCCTCCTTCCCAGTTCCTCCCTCCCCATGAGGCTGGTTTTGCTTCCTGGACTCTGAATGAGCTGTGCTCTCATTGCCTGGGCCTGGCCAGCAGTGCACAGTGGCCGGCAGGGTGACTCCATCATCCCCCGGGCTGGCCCTGCTCTCCTACGAGACCCAGGCTGAGCTCAGCCTCCTGGTCACTTGACTCGCCTCCCGACCTGAGGCTGACTTTGGGGTTCTGGACACCCCCACTCCACCCGTGCCATGATCACAGCACTTCCTCAGAGTCATCGATTTGCTTCTCGGCTTCCCCACTGGACTGTGAGCTCCGTGAGGTCAGGGATTGCGCTTTGGATGGTTTCTAACTGGAGCCCGGTGCTTGAACAGACGTGTGCAATAAATGCTGGTTCAGTGATGCGACTGCACTCCTTAACCGTCTCTCCCACGACAGCCGCCACACCTGCTTCCTTGGTCTTGCCACATACCTTTCTGCTGAACCTCCCAGCCTCCGTGTGCCTGCTCTGACCTGTCTCGAAGTCACCGGCAGTGAAGGGTGCTGAAGCTGGGGGCCTGCTTTGCCCACTCCCAGCCAATGGCACTTGTTTTCTTTTTCTTTATTGTTTTCTTTTTTTAGAGACAGAGTCTCACTCTGTTGCCCAGGCTGGAGTGCAGTGGTGCTACCATAGCTCACTGTACCCTGAATTCCTGTGCTCAAGCGATCGTCCCACCCCAGTCTTCCAAGTAGCTGAAACTACAGGTGTGCACCACTGTGTCTGGCTAACTTTTTGTTTTTTTGTAGAGAGGAGGTCTCACTATGTTGCCCAGGCTGTTTTGAACTCCTGAGCTCAGAATCCTCCCACCCTGGCCTCCCGAAGAGCTGGGGTTACAGGTGTGAGCCACCATTGTTTTCTTTATCCATATCCGTTGCTCAGTGGGAATTAAAACCTGGCTGAGGCCGGGTGTGGTGGCTCACGCCTGTAATCCCAGCTCTTTGGGAGGCCAAGGCGGGTGAATCACAAGGTCAGGAGTTCAAGACCAGCCTGGCCAACATAGTGAAACCCTGTCTCTACTAAAAATGTAAAAATTAGCCAGGCGTGGTGGTGGGTGCCAGTAGTCCCAGCTACTTGGGAGGCTGAGGCAGGAGAATCGCTGGAATCTGGAGGTAGAGGATGCAGTGAGCCTAGATTGGGCCACTGCACTCCAGCCTGGGCGACACAGTGAGACTCTGTCTCAAAAGAAAAAACCTGATTGAGAGGGTTCTTTTAACTGACAATAAAATTGAGCGTCACCAGCCATTTGTTCCCACTAATGTCCCTACCCGGTCTGAGATCAACCTGAGTCCGCCTCATGGTGACCTGAATTCCTGCCGTTTTCTGGGGCCTACCTGTAGAAACAGTCACAGTGTTAGGATCACAGTTGCCAGAGAGGCAGCCTCAGCTCAGAGACATTATGTAACTTGTCCTAGGTCACACCGCAAGGAAGTCATATGATTTCTTTGGATGCCTCTGAGCTTCCAGCCCCAGTGTCCAGTTACTTAGCTACCCTGCTCCACTGGGGCAAATGGTGGCCTCCCATGAGTCACCTGTGTTCAAATCCCCCTGCACCACCCTGGGCTAGACATGCTAGGACATGCGTGTGCTCATCAGAGCTCTCCTTCACCGGATCACATGCTGCTGATGGCTAGAGGCCACACCAAATCCTTCTCCCCATCCCGCCTCATCAGAGCATGCAGCTGGGTGTGTGGCCACTGCACAGGGCTACATTTCCCAGCCTCCTTTGCGGCCAGGCAGAGTCTATCCCTGGTTAGGTTCTCACTGGAGAAACATCAGCGACTGGGATGGGTTGCCCATCACTTGCTTCAAAGGAAAATCCTCACTGTGGGCTGGAAGTGGTGGCATCTGGGGCACCCTGGAAGGCACTGAGAAGATGCAGGAGGTGCCCTGTTGACTTGGCACCTGGGTGACCTTGGGGAGCACAGCCCACCCCTCCACCCTGGGCTGTTGTGTTCTGTTGCACTCCTTGTTGAAATGTTTTATTATTTATTTATTTATTATTATTATTATTATTTGAGATGGAGTCTCGCTCTGTCACCCAGGCTGGAGTGCAGTGGTGCGATCTCAGCTCACTGCAACCTCCGCCTCCTGAGTTCAAACAATTCTCCTGCCTCAGCCTCCCGAGTAGCTGGGACTACAGGCGAACGCCACCACACCCAGCTAATTTTTGTATTTTTACTAGAGACGGGTTTTCACCATGTTAACCAGGCTGCTCTCCATCTCCTGAGCTCGTGATCTGCCTGCCTTGGCCTCCCAAAGTGCTGGAATTACAGCCCTGAGCCACCGTGCCCGACTATTTATTTTTTTGAGACAGGGTCTCACTGTCTCCCAGGCTGGAGCGCAGTGATGCAATCTCGGCTCACTGCAACCTCCGTCCCCTGGGTTCAAGCAATTCTCCCACCTCAACCTCCCGTGTAGCTGGGATTACAGGTGCATGCCACCACGCCTGGCTAATTTTTGTATTTTTAGTAGAAACAGGGTTTCACCAGGTTGGCCAGGGTGATCTTGAACTCCTGGCCTAATGTGATCCACCCACCTCAGCCTCCCAAAGTGCTGGGATTACAGTCTTGAGCCACCGTGCCTGGCCTTTGTTGCAACAGCTTAGCAAGCTTCACCCTAACTCAGTGGGTAAGGGGCTGTGAGCTTCCAGGTCAGTGGTAATCCAACTGTGTCCTTGGAGCAAAGCTTATTAGAAATGCAGCATCCGGCTGGGTGCAGTGGCTCACACCTGTAATCCCGGCACTTTGGGAGGCCGAGGCAGGAGGGCCACTTGAGGCTAGGAGTTGAAGACCAACCTGGGCAACATAATGAGACCTTGTATCTACCAAAATTTAAAAATTAGCCAGGTGTGGTGGCACGTGCGTGCAGTCAGAGCTACTTGGGAGACTGATGTGGGAGGATCGTTTGAACCTGGGAGGTTGAGGCTGCAGTGAGTCTTGATTGCACCACGGCACTCCAGCCTGGGTGACAGAGCAAGACTCTGTCTCAAGTAATAATCATAATAGTAACTTTAAAAAACATATGCAGCATCTGAGGCCCCATCCTGACCTGCCAAATCAGAATCTGAGGATGGGGCCCCGGAATCTGTGTTGCGAAAAGCTCTCCCAGGGATTTCTACACATGCTAAAGTTTAAGAATCGGTGTTCTGGGTGCGGCTGATAGTGGCAACGCTCTGCCCTTTCAGGCTGATAAAAGTGTATGGTGGCTCACCTGAGGTCAGGAGTTTGAGAGCAGCCTGGCCAATATGGTGAAACCCCGTCTTTACTAAAAATGCAAAAATTAGTTGTGCGTGGTGGCGTACACCTGTAATCCCAGCTACTAAGGAGGCCAAGGCAGGAGAATCGCTTGAACCTGGGCAGCAGAGGTTGCGGTGAGCCAAGATCACGCCACTGCACTCTAGCCTGGGTGACAGAGCGAGACTCTGTCTCAAACAAAACAAAAAAAATCTGGATGTTTTTAATCAGCAGAGTCTCATAGGATGCATGTCAAACTGCTTAAGGATTTAACAGATGGTATTTGAGGCTGCTGTTATTTTTGAGAACTCTTTTAGACAGAAGAAATTCCTAAGAACTAGGAGATTGTGAACCTGCTTTGAGTTTACAAAGTGGATGGTGTCTGATGGTCACTTGCAAAGAGCTGATAATTTGAGCAAACATGTTAAACAGAGGCCCATTGGACTCTTGTTGTCCAGCCGCCATGCTGCTTTTTATAGCACTGACACATCTGAAGGAGACGAACTTATGTGTATAGTGACACTCCCTGTGGCTTTCCCCGCTGCACTCCAGTCTGGGGAAAGCTACATGAGCAGGGAAAGGGGGAAATGACCCAACATGAGATGACTCTGGCTTAAATAACTTGTACCAGACTCAGGAAACAGCTGAGCCAAGGGGGTTCACGCTGTGAATGTGACTTAATTGGTGTCTCCAGCCTGCTCAGGCTCCTGAGTGCCAGGCCCACACTGCTGTCTCTGGTCACGGGTCTTCCAGTTCCCCCAGCCTGCCCAGGGAACAGGCATGCCCTCAGCTTCCAGCCTGGGCCAATGCCTGAGAGAAGCTCTCCCTCTTCCTCCTTCCCATGCCAAAGGAGTCCCTAACTTCTCTTAACCTTTTGAAAGGTTTCTACTCCTCCCCTTTTTTTAAGAGATGGGGTCTCACACTGGGTGAGGTGGCTCATGCCTGTAATTCCAGCCCTTTGGGAGGCTGAGGCGGGAGGATCACTTGAGGACAGGAGTTCGAGACCAGCCTGGGCAACATGGAGAAACCCAGTTTCTACTAAAAACAAAACAAAACCAAAACCAAAATTAGCTGGGCATGGTGGTGCATGCCTGGCATCCCAGCTACTCCGGAGGCTGAAGCAGGAGAATCGCTTGAACATGGACACAGAGATTGCAGTGAGCCGAGATCACGCCATTGCACTCCAGCCTGGGCAACAAGAGCAAAACTCCATCTTTTTTTTTTTTTTTTTTTTAAGACAGGGTTTCACCATGTTGGTCAGGCTGGTCTTGAACTCCTGACCTCAGGTGATCTGCCTGCCTTGGCCTCCAAAGTGCTTGGATTACAGGCGTGAGCCACCACGCCCGGCCGAAACTCCATCTTAAAGAAAAAAAAAAAAAAAAGAGATGGGGTCTCATTATGCTGCCCAGGCTGGTCTTGAATTCCTGGGCTCAAGTGATCCTCCTGTCTCAGCCTCCCAAAGTGCTGGGGTTACAGGCATGAGCCACCACGTCTGGCCTCGACTCCCTCTTTACTTATCCTAATAGCACAGCCCTGGGCCTGTCTAAGATCTGAACATATACTTTAACTTTTGGCGGTACAGTTCTCCCCAAGTCTCCCTGTTCCTCAGTGGCTTCCCATTCCTCTGCAGAACCAGGGCAAGCTTCCTCCCACAGCCTGCATGGCTTGCAAGTGTTCACCTTCTCTTGGTTCCTTAAGCACAGCGGGCTCCCTCCCACCACAAGACATTAGCACATACCCTTCTTCTTCCTCTTCCGCCTCCTCCTCTTCCTGCTCTTCCTCCTCCTCTTCTTCTTCCTCTTCCTCCTCTTCCTCTTCCTCTTCTCTTCTTCTTCTTTTGAGACAGTCTTGCTTTGTTGCTCAGGCTATAGTGCAGTGGCATGAGCACAGCTCACTGCAGCCTCGACCTCCCAGGCTCAAGCGATCCTCCTGCCTCTCAAGTAGCTGGATTACAAGTGTGTGCCACCTTGCCCAGCTAATTTTTATTATTTATTTATTTATTTATTATTGAGACGGTGTTTTGCTCTTGTCGCCCAGGCTGGAGTGCAGTGGTGTGATCTCGGCTCATGCAACCTCCACCTCCTGGGTTCAAGTGATTTTCCTGCCTCAGCCTCCTGAGTAGCTGGGATTACAGGGACCCACCACCATCCCTGGCTAATTTTTTGTATTTTTAGTAGAAACAGGTTTCACCATGTTGGTCAGGCTGGTCTCGGACTCCTGACCTCAAGTGACCCGCCTGCCTTGGCTTCCCAAAGTGCTGGGATGACAGGCGTGAGCCACTGCACCCAGTCTAATTTTTAATTTTTTTTGGTAAAAATGGGGTTTCGTTATGTTGCCCAGGCTGGTTTTGAACTCCCGGGCTCAAGCTGTCCTCTCACCTTGGCTTTCCCCAGTGCTGACATTACAGGCATGCGCCACCGGGCCCGGCCGCATGTGCCCTTCTGCCTGCGCATGTGTCTCCCACCCACCCTGCAGCTCTCAGTTGAGCTTCACTCCTTAGGGAAACCTTGCTCACGTTCCTTTGACTTATGCCTGTTGTTTGGAATCACCTGGGGAGTTCGTGAAAATACAAATTGCTGGGTCCCACCCTTGAGTTTCTAATTTAGTAGGCTTGGGGATGGTCCAAGATTTGCCTTTCACTATGTTAGAGATGGGGTCTCACTATGTTGTCCAGATGCTGCTGCTGCTGAGAGCAATGCCTTGAGAACCACGGGCCCATGTCCTCATGGTATCCCCCTTCATCAGTTTATAATGACACAGTCATTCGTGTAACTCTTCAGTTATATCTGTCTCTTCCCTAACTGTGAGGTCTGGAAACAGAGACCCCTGTGTTAGCTCTTGTCAAAACTCTAGCTGGGATACAGAGGTGCTCGGTAAATAGTTGTTGGCTGGGTGGGGTGGCTCACACCTGTGAGCCCAGCACTTTGGGAGGCTGGGATGAGCCCAGGGGTTTGAGACCAGCCTGGACCACATAGTGAGACCCTCATCTCTACAAAAACACACAAAAAAATGGCCAGGCATGGTGGGTCACGCCTGTAATCCCAGCACTTTGGGAGGCTGGGATGAGCCCAGGGGTTTGAGACCAGCCTGGACCACATAGTGAGACCCTCATCTCTACAAAAACACACAAAAAAATGGCCAGGCATGGTGGGTCACGCCTGTAATCCCAGCACTTTGGGAGGCTGAGGTGGGCAGATCACCTGAGGTCAGGAGTTTGAGACCAGCCCAGCCAACATAGTGAAACCCTGTCTCTACTAAAAATACAAAAATTAGCTGGGCGTGGTGGTGTATGCCTGTAGTCCCAGCCACTTGGGAGGCTGAGGCAGGAGAGTCACTTGAACTTGGGAGGTGGAGATTGCACTGAGTTGAGATAGCGTCACTGCACTCCAGCCTGGGTAACAGAGTGAGGACTCTGTCTCAAAAAAGAAAAAAGCAAAAAAACAACCCCCCAAATTATCTGGGTATGGTGGCATGCTTGGGCCTGTGGTCTCAGCTCCTCAGGAGGGTGAAATGGGAGGATCGCTTGTGCCTTGGAGGTTGAGGCTGCAGTGAGCCATGATGACACCACCGCACTCCCGCCTGGACAACAGAGCAAGACACTGTCTCTCATTAAAATTTACTTACTTATTAAAATTAGTAAATAAATAAATAGTTGTTGAACAAATGAGTGAATAAATAAATGAAAGAAGGCAAGCTGGTCTTCCCCACTTCCCCTGTGGCAGGGTGGTGCTCCAGAATTTATGTAGTGCCCTCCTACTGGAGACCAGTTAGATTCTCTATCAGTGATAATAAACAGAACTTTTAATTTTGGGAAGCTGAGGCAGGAGGATTGCTTAAGGCCAGAAGTTCGAGACTACAGTGAGCCATGGTCTTGCCGCTGCACTCCAGCCTGGGCAACAGAATGAGACCCTGTCTCAATAAACAATAAACAAACAAAGAGTTTTAAACCATTTGCGAACTTTGCAAAAAGTAAGGAAATTTCCCAAAGACCCCTTCAAAACAAGGAAGGCTGTAAATCAGGGTGTTGGAACTGGGGCAGCCCCTGGGCCAAACGCTGATGACTCCATGACCTTGGAGATTAAGGAACCTCGGGGAACAGATTAGACCTTGGGGGAACAGATTAGACCTTGGGGGAACAGATTAGACCTTGAGTCTGAATCCAAGGCTCATAAATTAAGTAGATTCCCATGGATCCTGGAAGGGGCTACCCATGCTGTGAAAGGTAGACCAGAAAACCTCCACCCACCAGTAAAATAAATTGATAACAAACCCTGTCCCTTTCCTTTGAGGTGAAAAAAAATTTAGGAATAAACTCTGGACCCATGAATTCAGAACGACGTGCCTGCACCCTGCGCTCCCTCAGGTCTGGGGCGCCTGCCTCTAGGAAACGAATGTATCATGTTGGTAGTGTCCCCTTGTGTCTGGTGGGAGTAACTACACATTTTTCTTTTTTCTTTCTTTCCTTTTTATTTTATTTTTTTTTGAGACTGGGCGGTTTTTTTTTTTTTTTTTTTTTTTTTTTTTTTTTTTTTTTTTTTTTTTTTTTTTTTTTTTTTTTTTTTTTTTTTTTTTTTTTTTTTTTTTTTTTTTTTTTTTTTTTTTTTTTTTTTTTTTTTTTTTTTTTTTTTTTTTTTTTTTTTTTTTTTTTTTTTTTTTTTTTTTTTT
>PVKV010031858.1:0-20458 GCA_004027835.1 Alouatta palliata | reverse complement strand
GTTCAAGCAATTCTCCTGCCTCAGCCTCCCGAGTAGCTGGGACTACAGGCACGTGCCATCATGCCCAGCTAATTTTTGTATTTTTAGTAGAGACGGGGTTTCACCATGTTGACCAGGATGGTCTCGATCTCTTGACCTCGTGATCCACCCGCCTCGGCCTCCCAAAGTGCTGGGATTACAGGCGTGAGCCACCGCGCCCAGCCTATTCCCAACCTCTTAATGAAACTATTCCCCACCTCTTAGTGAAACTATTCCCCATTTGGTCACCAAAATCAGAAACATGCAAGTCATCTTAGTTTTTCCTTTCTCCTTCACATTAAATTAATAACTAAGTTCAGCTGGTTTCACCTTCTATTTATTTCTCAATCTTGTCCCATCCTTTTCATCCCTCTCTTCACTGTTATAGTTTATAATGATTTTTTGCTAGACTATTACAATAGTCTTTTGATATTTCTGTATTTAGTCATGCTCCTCTTATAGCTAACCTTCACAATGCAGTAAGTGCCAGAAAATACGTGCCAGAAAAGGAAGCCCTGAAACTTGATTTCGTTTAAAAGGAAGAAGAGGGAGGCATTCAGAAAGAAGGAAAAACAGAAGCAAAAAGTACATCTGAGGGACTATTAAGCAAGCCAGAATGGTCAAAGTGCTCTGTTTGTGGAGATGTGATGAGATATGAATTGGGAAAAAATATTAAGCAATACATTGAAAAAGATTTTGGTGAGCCATGAACTGTAATTTGATTTCCCATTTTTCTCACATGCCAGGTTGATAATGGTTTGAATCTTTGTCCCCACCCAAATCTCATGTCAAATTGTGTGATTTAGTACCATCCCCCTTAGTACTGTTCTTGTGGTAGTTAGTGAGTGAGTTCTCACAAAATCTGGTTGTTTAAAAGTGTGTAGAACCGGGCCGGGCGTGGTGGCTCACGCCTGTAATCCAAGCACTCTGGAGGCCAAGGCGAGCGGATCACCTGAGGTCAGGAGTTCAAGATCAGCCTGACCAACATGGTGAAACCCCATCTTAGAAAAAAAAAAAAAAAAAAAAAAATGGTGTATAGCACCTCCCCCCTCTCTCTCTTGTTCCTACTCTGGCCATGTGACATGCCTGTTCCCCTTCTGCATTCCACCATGATTGAGTTTCCTGAGGCCTCCCCAGAAGTTGAACAGATGCTAGCATCATGCTTCCTGTACAACCTGCAGAGCCATAAGCCAGTTAATCCTTTTCTTTATAAATTACCCAGTCTCAGGTATTTCTTCATAGCAATGCAAGAGCAAACTAATACACAGATCAACCAAAAATCTTCTGCCACAGACAATATTCAGAAGGAAGGGGAAAAAAGAATCACTTATGTAACAAATACTGAAAGATTTATGTTCATATTTACGCATGTGCAAACCTGTCCACTACAAAGCCTGCCAAATGGACGTATATTCAGAAACTGAATAAAAATAAAGAATTCTTGAGCAGAGACCTTAATTATCCCTTTCACTTTTTTTTTTTTTTTTGAGACAGGGTCTCACTCTGTTGCCCAGGCTAGAGTCCAGTGATATAATCAAGTCTCACTGCAAGCTAAAACTCTCAGGCTTTGGTGACCTTCCCACCTTGGCCTCTAGGGTAGCTGGGACTACAGGGACATGCTACCATACCCAGCTAATATTAAAATTTTTTGTAGATATGTAATCTCACAATATTGCCTCAGCTGGTCTCAAATTCCTGAGCTCAAGTGATCCTCACGCCTCAGCCTACCAAAGTGTGGCATGAGCCACATCACCTGGCCACCCATTCACTTTTATAGTCTCATCTCAAAAGCCACTTCATTCTCTAAACCTTTCTGCCTGAACCTTTCCCCACTAATCAAATTTTTTCTCTCTCTTCTGGACCTTCATAAACCTTTTACTTCCTTAGTTCTCACTCTATTTTCACTATGAATGTCAAATCACCAAGTTGGCCAAATGTAATTTCTATAACCTAAACTTCATCTCAGCTGTGAATTACCTAAAATTACCACATTATTACACTTATTGTGCTCCTGAACTGCTAAATGGTGCTGGTTTACTATGAAGAAATGATACTGGGAAGATCAAACCCACTTTCTACTCTTCTAGCTTTAGGCAGTTGTAATAAAGGAGGAGCCTGAGAGCTCTAAGAATGGGATGTGGAATCTATATTTGGTTTTATCACTACTTCTCATCCCTAAGGATCAGTAATCCAAAATGGCTTTTGGATGACACACTGGAATTCTAAAATGAGCAACTTAAAGAACTCGATAACAATGCATAAACATTTCTAGTATTACAGAAGTAAAAGCTAATTGGCATGACAGCAAGGAAAAATATACATGTTAAATGGTAGATGTAATCATTCACCTGTCGAATAGACATAGTACAGAGAATATACAGGAAGATGAAGGAACAGTCTGTGGTGTCATCTCCCAGCAGATTTCGATGAGACAGTCCTTGGATGTAAGAAAGAGGGGTAAAAGGAAGCTTTGCCACCACTCTACCATCAAATCTAAAAGAAAGAAAAAAACAAAGAATTGTTATTTTTGGAAGACTGACAAGTTTCTTACTTCCAAAGAAGAATCTGGGACAGAAATAGAGCTTTAAGTCTCTTGATCTCTGAAAAACAAAGAAAGGGTGACATGCTAATAATAGGTATGAACCTAAATACTGTGGTGTAAGGAAGTCTAGATTATTCTCATCAGTCTTTTCCTAAATTAGTGATTCTCAATTCTTTTGGTATTGAGACCCTTTTATATACTGACAAATTATTTAGGACCCTAAAAACTTTGTGTTTATGTAGGTTATAGTTACTATTTACTGTATTAGAAATTAAAAATGAGAAATGTTTAATATTTATTTATTTATTTCAGATGGAGTCTTGCTCTGTCACCCAGGCTGGTGTGCAGTGGCAAAATCTCGGCTCATTGCAACCTCCGCCTCCTGGTTTCAAATGATTCTCCTTCTTCAGTCTCCCAAGTAGCTGGGATTACAGATGTGTGCCACCACACTCAGCTAATTTTTGTGTTTTTAGTAGAGATGGGTTTTCTCCATGTTGACCAGGTTGTTCTCGAACTCCTGACCTCAGGTGATCTGTGCGCCTCAGCCTCCCAAAGTGCTGGGATTACAGGCATGAGCCACCGTGCCCAGCCAAAATATTTATTAATTTATTTTAAAAATAGCAAGGAATTAATTACATGTTAACATAATTTATTTTTATGAAAATAACTTTTGAAGAATATATTTAAAAACAAAAATATTAGTGAAAAGAGAGGCACTATTTTATTTTTATAATCTTTTTAATGTTTGGCTTAATAGAAAACAGCTAGAAATCATTGCTGCCTCAGTCCTTAGGCTATTGCAATAGCACACATCATGAATCCTCTGGAAAACTCCACTGTACACTCATGAAAGAAAGAATGTTTTTTTAAAAAAAGTAAATTAACATCTCAGAATTACTGTGAAAATCATTTTGACTTCAAAGACTTCTGAAAGAATCTCTGACTTTCTGAAAGAATCTCAGACTTCTAGGGATCACAGACTACATTTTGAGAACCACTGTGCTAAACCATAGCACCAGTAAGATTTTAAGAACCTTCTTTTTGGGCCATGCTTGGTGTAATCCTAACACGCCTGTAATCCTAATACTGTGGGAGGCCGCCTGTAATTCTAACACTGTGGGAGGCCGAGGCGGGTGGATCACTTGAGGCCAAGAGTTCAAGACCAGCCTGGCCAACATGGTGAAACCCCATCTCACAAAAATACAAAAATTAGCTGGACATGGTGGCAGCGCCTGTGGTACCAGCTACTCGGAAGGCTGAGGCAGGTGATTTGCTTGAACCTGGGAGGCAGGGATTGCAGTGAGCTGAGACCATGCCACTGCACTCCAGTATGGGTGACAGAGCAAGGCTCTGTCTCAAAAAAAAAAAAAAAAGAATGTTCTTTTCTAAGACCCAAAGGTCCCAACTATGCATATTAAGAAGGGTAAGGCCAGGTGCGGTGGCTCATGCCTGTAATCCTAGCTCTTTGGGAGGCCGAGGCAGGCGGATCACGAGGTAAGGAGTTTGAGACCAGCCTGGCCAAGATGGTGAAACCCTGTCTCTACTTAAAAATAAACAAACAAACAAATAAATAAGAAGGGTAAACATTTCTGAATAGGAATTTATAGAATATATGGTAGTGATGAAAAAAGCAGATTACTAAACTACATACACAATATTCTGAGGTAATACTTTTACTTAATTGTTTTTAGGTTTGAAAATAATTCCTTTTGGCCAGGTATGGTGGCTCATGCCTGTAATCCAAGCACTTTGGAGGCCAAGGCGGGCGGATCACCTGAGGTCGGGAGTTCAAGACCAGCCTGACCAACATGGTGAAACCCTGTCTTGGAAAAAAAAAAAAAAGAAAAAAAAAGAAAATAATTCCTTTTATTTTTTACAAAATAGAAAAATGTTTCAAAAAGAGAAAAGCTGAGGCAGGAGAATCGCTTGAACCTGGCAGGTGGAGGTTACAGTGAGTTGTGATCAGGCCATTGCACTCCAGCCTGGGTAACAAGAATGAAACTCTTCTCAAAAAAATAAAAATTAAAAAAAAAATCCATTCAATGCAACATTATACAGACATTTCAAAATAATATTATATAGAAATTAATATATATATTATGTTTTAAAAATTGCCACAGATTTTTGTGTAGACAAAAATTATAGCAGGTTATAAAACAGCCATTCTTGTGTATAAAAGTGTATATTCAGCCTGGGCAAAGTAGTGAAACCTCATCTCTACAATAAATTTTTAAAAAAATAACTTGGGCCAGGCATGATGGCTCATGCCTGTAATCCTAGCACTTTGGGAGGCAGAGGTAGGTGGATCACCTGAGGGCAGGAGTTCAAGACCAGCCTGGCCAACATGGTAAAACTCTGTCCCTACTAAAAATACAAAAATTAGCCAGGCGTGGTGGCGCATGCCTGTAATCCCAGCTACTCAGGAGGCTGAGGCAGAAGAATTGCTTGAACCCAGGACGCAAAGGGTGCAGTGAGCCGAGATCACGCCACTGCACTCCAGCCTGGGCAACAGAGTGAAAAAAAAAATTAGCCAGGCCATCGTGGTGTATACCTGTAGTCCCAGCTACCTGGAAGGCTAAGGTGGGAGGATCACTTAAGCACAGCAGGTCAAGGCTGCAGTGAGCCGTGATTGTTCCACTGTACCTCAGCCTGGGTGACAGAGTAAGACCCTGTTTCAAAAAAATAAAAATTCATATATATAAATATAAAAATGTTTGTATACCTATAACAAAAATTACAAATCTTGATGAATATGTACTACATTTGAGGCAGACAGAGTAATTTTACATTTTATACATAGTAACTTTATATTTTATACATATGTATTTTTGAAAATTTTCCAATGAGAATGTAGTATTTTATTTTGTTTCTTTATTTTTGTTTCACCATGTTGGTCAGGCTGGTCTCGAACTCCTGACTTCAGGTGATCCACCCACCTCAGCCTCCCAAAGTGTTGGGATTACAGGCGTGAGCCGCCATGCCCAGCCATTATTTTGTAATACCTAGCACAATGCCTGGCACAAAATACACACTCAACAGGTAGGAAGGAAAAGATAGTTTAGGGGAAGAGATGCAGGGAGAGGGAGAGACAGACAGGAAAGAAGCTGGGGAGAGTAAGAGGAAGGGAATGAAAGGGGGAGTGAGAAAAATTCTAATACCTGGAGTACAGTTCAGATGAGCTTTGAAAAGGTAATACATGGCCGGGTGCAGTGGCTCAACGCCTATAATCCTAGCACTTTGGGAGGCCGAGGTGGGAGGATCACTTGAGGTCAGAAACTGGAGACCAGCTTGGTCAACATGGTGAAACCCTGTCTCTACTAAAAATACAAAAAGTAGCCGGGCATGGTGGCGCATGCCTGTAATCCCAGCTACTCGGGAGGCTGAGGCAGGAGAATCACTTGAACCCGGGAGGCAGAGGTTGCAGTGAGCTGAGATTACACCATTGCAATCCAGCCTGGGTGACAGAGCAAGGCTCCACCTCACACAAAAAAAAAAGAAAAAAGGCAATACATTATTATCATCTTTGGATATATTCTGTCAAAAGAAGTTCCACAATTACTTAGGTCTGCTATATGCTGGTTTAGACAACAGTAATTTACCTTATCATTAAACAAGATTATAGTTATTAAGACTCTATTTTAAGAGGCAAAAGATCTTTATATGACTACCTTCATTTTGAAGCAGCATGTTAGTAAGCAACTGAAAAACAGAGGGAACATACTAAATTCTTTTTTTTTTTTTTTTTTTTTTTTGAGACAGAGTCTCACTCTGTCACCAGGTGCCAGGCTGGAGTGCAGTGGCGCGACTTCGGCTCACTGCAACCTCCGCCACCCGGGTTCAAGCAATTCTCCTGCCTCAGCCTCCCAAGTAGCTGGGACTACAGGCGCGCGCCACCACGCCCAGCTAATTTTTTGTATTTGTAGTAGAGACAGGGTTTCACTATGCTGGCCAGGATGGTCTCGATCTCTTGACCTTGTGATCCGCCCGCCTCGGCCTCCCAAAGTGCTGGGATTACAGGCGTGAGCCACCGCGCCCGGCCCATACTAAATTCTTTATAGAGAACCTGTAATGCTTAAGCCTTATGTCTTATACGTAAAACACCGTCAATATTAAGAGGGTAAAAAAAGTTATTGTGTAATTGTATTTTACAAAAATTAAATTCTGGCCAGGTGTGGTGGCTCATGCCTGTAATTCTAGCACTTTGGGAGGCGGGTGGATCAGCTGAGGTTAGGAGTTCAAGACCAGCCTGAACAACATGGCGAAACCTCATCTCTACTAAAAATACAAAAATTAGCCAGGCATGATGGCGCATGCCTGTAGTACCAGCTACTCAGGAGGCTGAGATAGGAGAATTGCTTGAATGGAGATAGAGGCTGCAGTGAGCTGAGATTGCGCCACTGCACTCCAGCCTGGCTGACAGAGCGAGATTCCATCTCAAAAAAAAAAAATAAATAACAAAAATTCCCTTGATTTTGATAATTGTTTTGAAGTTATATAAGACAATGTCCTTAGGAAATATATAGCAAAGTAGTTATGGGAAAAGGAGCATACAGCCTACAACATACTTTCAAATGATTAAGAAAAATACAAAAATAGTGTATGGATGAGCACACGTGTAATAGAGAAAGAAAAGAGAGGAAAAGAAAAAAAAATGAAGCAAAACATTAACAATTGTGAATGTGGGAATGGATATACATACCATTCTTGCAACTTTTCTGTAAGTTTGAAATTACATCAAAATAAAATATTACCGGCCGGGCGCGGTGGCTCACGCCTGTAATCCCAGCACTTTGGGAGGCCGAGGCGGGTGGATCACGAGCTCAAGAGATTGAGACCATCCTGGTCAACGTGGTGAAACCCCGTCTCTACTAAAAATACAAAAATTAGCTGGGCGTGGTGGCGTGCTCCTGTAGTCCCAGCTACTCAGGAGGCTGAGGCAGGAGAATTGCTTGAACCCAGGAGGCGGAGGTTGCGGTGAGCCGAGATCGCGCCATTGCACTCCAGCCTGGGCAACAAGAGCGAAACTCCGTCTCAAAAAAATAAATAAATAAAAAAATAAAATAAAATATTACCCAAAAAGTTTATGCTAACATACATATGAATATAGAGTAATAGTTATTACACAAAAGCATATAAAAGTAAACTCACATGGAATTGAACATTCCCATTAGAGCAGTGAAACAAAAGCCAATTGCAAACATGGATTTCATTCGAACCTATAATGAGACAAACAAATTGTCATTTTACATTAAAAAAACACATCTAAAGCATACCTCAAAAGTTTTAGTTTCATGTCATTTTTTTAAAAAGTACTCCTTAGCAAAAGCTCTAGCTGTGTTGGCTAACCCACCCTTCACCTCCAATTCCTCTTCTTACCATCTGGTGAGGAAGAATATTGGGGTGGCTTTGTGGCCCAATTCTGGCCCATGAGTTAGTAAGTACTAACAAAAGGTCTCTCAGTAAGTAAAAGAGAACTGTTGCACAGTTCAGATGTCCTGTGTTAAATACATAGAAGTGAAAAATCAATCAAGCTATATAACTAGCTTATCTATGCTTTAGGAAGATATATTTGAATAAAGTCTACTCTTTATAAATAATGAGAAAATGGGTAATGAAGTCACTTTTCCTTATACTTCATGGTATGCCAGATACTGAGAACAAAAGGTCTCTTAAAGAACAAAAGAGCCAGGAGCAGTAGCTCACACCTATAATCCCAGCACTTTGGGAGGCCAAGGCAGGTGGATGGCTTGAGCCCAGGAGTTCAAGACCAGCCTGGGCAATATAGTGAGACCCCCATCTCTACAAAAAATACAAAAATAAGCCAGGCATGGTGACACACACCTGTAGTCCCAGCTACTTGGGAGGAGGAGGTAGGAGGAGCACATAAGCCCAGGAGGCAGTCAGCCGAGATAGAGTCACTACACTCTAGCCTTGGTAATAGAGTAAGACTCTGTCTCAGAAAAAAAAAAAAAAACAAAAGAAAAAGATTGAGCAATGTGCAGTGGCTCACACCTATAATCCCAACACTCTGGGTAGCTGGGGCTGGAGGATTGATCGCTTGAGCCTAGAAATTCAAGATCAGTGTGGGCAAAACGGTAAGACCTCATCTTTACAAAAAAAGAAAAAAAAATTTTAAATTTGCCGGGCATGGTGGTGTACTCCTATAGTCCCAGCTACTTGGGAGGCTGAGACAGAAGGATCCCTAGGGCCCGGGAATTCAGAGTGGCAGTGAGCTATGATCACGCTACTGCATTCCAGCCTGGGTGACAAAGCAAGACCCTGTCTCTAAAAATGAAAAAAGGAAAAAGAACCAAGGACAGTAATAAAAGCCATTTATAATGTTCCAACTCCTATATTGGGATTACACATATCACCATAAAACCAAAGATTCAGCATTAACATAAGGAAGAAAAAAGAAATAAACTACTTCATTTGAAAACCTAAGAGGGAACTAAGAACTGTGTGAAGAGGACAAATCATTACCTCTGAGACAGTCTAAAAAAGCTATTTATAGTATTAAGATGAAGTTTAAGAGCAGGAGCATATTTTCACTTTCATTTGGTCCAGGAACACCCATGATATTATTTATAGCCTTCATAGGTGATAAATTAATGAAAAGGTTAAGTGCAATGCATTTGATGCAAATCAGTCTTTTGCTAAAAACATTATGTGGTTTACCATGAAGTTATATTTAGGACTCTTACCATTGATAGATCTCTGTTGTTATTCTTCAGTTTCTCTTCTTGTCTCTCTGCAAAGAATTAATGAGATGGTTAATACATACAATGCTGAGCACAGAGCAGTTGTTAAATAAATTGTCACTGTTTGGTGATTACAAAAGCACTCTGTCTCAGTATCATTTAATAAGATGATGAAAATATCTGGGATATTATATATTTTCTACTCAGAATTTTTTTTTAATTACCTCTAGTATTAAATGTCTTAACTCTGTACATTAATATATATGCTTTTATTACACCAGTGGGAATTGCCAATCAGTTAATTTGTAAGTATAACATAATGATTGTACTTAGGCCGGGCGTGGTGGCTCACGCCTGTAATCCAAGCACTTTGGAGGCCAAGACGGGCAGATCACCTGCGGTCGGGAGTTCAAGACCAGGCTGACGAACATGGTGGAACCCCGTCTTAAAAAAAAAAAAGATTATACTTAGGTGTCTCAAATCAGTTATCCTTCTCTTACATTCTCTACCTTTTTCAATTTCTCTAAAATGGCATATAGTCTAAAATTATCAGCCAGTTGATAGGATGAACTTAAAATCCAGATTCTAGCTGGGAGATCCCAGTATTTTGAGAGGCCGAGGTAAGATCACTTGAGGCCAGGAGTTCAAGACCATCCTAGGCAACATGGCAAGACCCTGTCTCTACAAAAAAAATTTACAGATTAGTCAGCCATAATGGTGTGCCCCTGTAGTCCTAGCTACTCGGAAGGCAACAGTGGGAGGATCACTTGAGCCCAGGAGTTTGAGGCTGCAGTGGACCACGAATGCGACACTGCTCCAGCCTGGGTGACAGGGTGAGAGTCTGTCTCAAAACAAAAACAAAAAACTATGCATTCTTTAAGTAGTGAACGTTTGGAATACAACCTCTATGAAATTTGAGGAAATTTCATGGAGAGAATAATCTGGAAATATGCAGAAGATACACTTATATTCTAGAATGCTTTTCCAAGGTGACCAGCAAAAGGGAAAATTAAAATTCAGAAAAGGAATACTCCAAAATGGAGGCTACATTTCTTGTGGTTATTGGAATAAACTAGTAGCAATGATGACATCCATTCTGATCACAGAGTAAATAGGCCTTCAGCCAATCCAAATAACATTGAAAAAGGCCTACAATAAATGTATAAATTCAGGGCCCCAAATATATTAAATTTACCATCCAAGTACTAACCAGGCCCGACCCTGCTTAGCTTCTGAGATCAGATGAGATCGGGCGTGTTCAGGGTGGTATGGCCGTAGACCAAATATATTAAATTTCAAAAATTTCCTCTCATATTTAAATCCAAGTCTTGAAGAAAAGAGGCCAGATGTGGTAACCCACAGCTGTAATCCCAGCTCTTTGGGATGCTGAGGTAGGGGGCTCACTTGAGCCCAGGAGTTCAAGGGTAACATAGAGAGACCCCCCATCCCTACAAAAAACTTAAAAATTAGCCAGGCATGATGGCATATGACTGTAGTCTGAGCTATTCGAGAGGCTGAGGCAGGAGGAGTTTGGGGTTGCAGTGAGCCATGAACATGCCACTATACATCAGCCTGGGGTGACAGAGGGCAACTCTCAAAAACAAAAACAAAACAAAAAGAAAAGAGATACTTATCTCACTCAGTCAAGCTTCAGAATGTCTGCCCTCCCTTTCCCACCCACCTTCTGGGGACATCTGGCTGGCACCATAATCCCTGTTGAAGCGTTAGCCTCATGAAGATTTATAACACCCCCTGTCCTACTACTGCTGACCCAGGAGGCAACCAAACCATAGGCTCTCCCATGACCTACGACATAAAAAGATCAGCTGAGACAATTAGATTCCTCTCTCAGGAATTAATGCTAAAAAATTAGGGGAAAATAAATCAATTAATTATGAAAATAGAAATAGAAAAGTTATCATATAGTACTGGCTCTGACACTTTAAGAATTATATGGACAGCTTGTTTAAAAAAAAAAAAAAAAGCAGACTCCTGGTTCGCACATCCAGAGATCCTGATTCAGTAAAGTCTGGGAGTAATACTTGGAACCCTTCATTTTCCACAAGTATCTCAAGCAATATTGACATAGGTAGTCTATAGATCACACTATGAAAATATTGAGATAGAAAGAACCCCAGGACACAAGTGTCTGGAGCAGATATTCCTAAGGGGTTGGGAGTGGGGAAGGACACAGGAAAGGTTAGGTGAAGGCAAAAGCTGAATGCTAAAAAAGTGAGTGGAGCCTTACAGTGAAGATCCCTGTCCGGCTTTTTCTCAGGACTTGCTCTGCCTTCAGGACTTGCTTTACCACAGTTCCTGCCTTCCTGAAACCACTTAGTTAGCTTTGCCTGAGTTTCTCATCACATACATCCTTCAAATAAACCCCTTATGACTTCTTTATTTGGAATGCGACCAAAAAAAAAAACGAAATAAAATCCATATACCAAAAGTAAATTCATTTTTCTTCTATAAGAGGGAAATGTAAAATAATAGTCAAAACATTTGCTACTGAAATTAAGAATCAGGAACATCAAATCTTCAGTTAAAAAGCAAAAGACACTTGCATTGCAGATTAGTGGCTCTCTCAAGGATTGTTCTCAAAGAGCTTCACCTAGTGAAATCAATGACATTTTGCTTCTCTGGAACACTGAATATTGCTAGCTGCTTCCCTCTTACTGAAAACTCCCTTCTTTCAGTGCAGCAGCTTTACTCTTTATACCCCCTCCTTCCCCAGATGCTATATATATATTTGTAAATAAGTTCAAGTGAGGAATCTGGGCTAAGAAAAAGTAAGGGTTAGATAATAACGAAATTGTATAGGATCAGTACATTAAAATACATTTAATTGGTCCTATAAATTTGCTGGAGAGGAACAGCAAATCTGATTCTAGGCTTGTCAGCAGCCAATTTGAATGAAAAAAAAAAACTTAGCCAGGCACAGTGGCTCACACCTGTAATCCCAGCACTTTGGGAGGCTGAAGTGGGTGGATCACCTGAGGTCAGGAGTTCAAGACCAGCCTGGCCAACATGGTGAAACCCCATCTCTACTAAAAATACAAAAATTTGCTGGGCATAGTGGTGAGCGCCTGTAGTCCCAACTACGTGGGAGGCTGAGGCAGGAGAATCGCTTGAACCCCGGTGAACCCCGGAGGCGGAGGTTGCAGTGAGCCGAGATGGCACCACCACCGCACTCCAGCCTGGGCAATGAGAGTGAAACTCCATCTCAAAAAAAAAAAAAAAAAATCAGTTTGAGCACAATGTCCGTAAGATAAAATAAATCAATTACGTATGTGGACTGCTACTTTTCCTGACATTGAAAACTAACAAAAACAGTTTCCACAATTTCTTTTTTCTTTTTTTTGTTCCAACGCACAGTTTCCACAATTTCTTATCAAAAGACAGTTATATAATGTTGTAGATAATGTTTTCGAATATATTCCATATTAGTACTATAACAAGTTATATTATATGTGGCTGAATTTTTCATAAGCCTAACAATGCAAATGCCAAGGCAAAACACAGTAAAAGCATTTTATGAAGTCCAAAATAATGCAGTTTAGGTTTACAGATTTCTTATGGTCTGACTTAATCTAGGATTTAAATGTACAAATCTAGAGAATGGATAGATTGTCTTTCAAGCAACTCGTCATAAATATTACATCTCATAATTTCTAATAAGATTTTGATAAGCAACTCTTCATAAATATTATTTCTGTTTTTTTGAGGCAGAGTTTCGCTCTTGCTGCCCAGTCTGGAGTGCAATGGCACAATCTCAGCTCACTGCAACCTCTACCTCCCGGGTTCAAGTGATTCTCCTGCCTCGTCTCCCCAAGAAGCTGTGATTACAGTCATGCGCAACCACGCCTGGCTAATTTTTGTATTTTTTGTATTTTTAGTAGAGAGGGGGTTTCACCATGTTGGTCAGGCTGATTCCGAACTCCTGACCTCAGGTGATCCACCTGCCTTAGCTTCCCAAAATGCTAGGATTACAGGTGTAAGCCACTGTGCCCGGCCATAAATATTATTTCTTATAACTTCTGATGAGATTTTTTTTTTGGGTGAGCAAACAATTGAGGGTTGCACTCCATGTTAAAATCATTTGAATTCAGATACTTTGTGTTGCCAATTTAAAGGCAGAGGGTAATCTCTCTTCCATTCTTATATCCCTCCTATTCTTTTTTTTTTTTTTTTTAAAGACAGGGTTTCACCATGTTGATTAGGCAGGTCTTGAACTCCCGACCTCAGGTGATCCGCCCGCCTTGGCCTCCAAAGTGCTTGGATTACTACGCCCGGCCTATCCCTCCTATTCTTTATGGCAAAGGTACTTGAAGGAGTTGTCCACTTTCAATGTCTTCATTTCTTCACCATGCATTATCTCCTTAATCTATACAATCTGGCTTCTGTCCCCCATCATGCCACTGAAACCAGTTTTGCTAAAAGCACTAACAACCTCCATTTCTTAGATACTTACCATCATCAATCAGGCCCTTCCTCCTCCCTGAAACTCTCCTCTCAATTTCTGTCACATTACTACTTTCCAACTTCTCTGGCAATACTGTTTCAGAACTTTACTTCTGTTGTTCCTTAAATTTCTGTTCCTCAAGACTCTCAGATGGTACGGTGGCTCATCCCTGTAATCCCAGCACTTTGGAAGGCTGAGGTGGGTGGATCACCTGAGGTCAGGAGTTCGAGACCAGCCTGGTTAACATGGCGAAACCCTGTCTCTACTAAAAATTCAAAAATTAGCTGGGTGTGGTGGTGCATGCCTGTAATACCAGCTATTCGTGAGGCTGAGGCAGGAAAATTGCTTGAACCCGGGAGGCAGAGGTTGCAGCGAGCCGAGATGGCGCCATTGCACTTCAGCCTGGGCAACAAGAACGAAACTCTGTCTCAAAAAAAAACAAGCTAACAAACAAAAAAGTACTTACCATCCTGCACAGTAATCATTTATTTCCTGGTCTATTTTCCCTCTCTAAACAGAGCTTATAAAAATACAATATTTTTCTACTTTGTTTCTCCAATGCCTTTAGGAGTAAGTGACACATATAAAGTAAATGTTCAATAGCATGTTGCCATAGAATTAAATGAACAGACCATTTAAAAAATATCTGGGATCCCTACACTAACTGAAAAACTTTAATCAGAACAGGACATTGGCATAGTCTAATCTCATGGAATTCTCCCATGGGCTGTAACAACAGTGACTTAGGTATATAGATACAGTTTCTGAAACACTTAGGTATATAGATACAGTTTCTGAAACAAATACACAATCTCACAACAATTTTTTCTCCTGATTTGAGAATCAAGAAATGTCATAACATATAAAAACAAATCGTATATAATCTTTTCTAAATTGTCTTTCAGAAACAGAATTAAATTCTAAGTTATACTAAAAAAGTAAAAGCATATGATATGATCGTTATTTCTCAAAGTAGATCAAAATTACTCAGCAGAAACTTCCTACCCCTTGGTGGATTTCCATCACTAGTCAATTCTCAGTAAGGAAGCCATGGAAACAATGAACACAAGTAACTCAGACTTAAGTGGAAATAATCATCTCAGATATAAAAAAACAACATGCTTTTACAAACTATGCCAAAAGCCCTCAGCTATGTTCAAAATCCACAACTGTCATTTTATAAAACTCAAATTTCAAACCTAAGGGCAAAAATAGAGGAACTGCTTAAATTTGTCCTGTACACCTCACAAAATGGGTGAGAATCAAGTGCGATAAAGTATGCACGTGCTTTATAAACCATAAAAATTATAGAAACATGAGCTATCACTATTAATAATTTTATTATATTTTCATTATCTAAGAATATTTTTCCAAGAAAACCCAAATTTCATTTTGATGAATATCTCATCTTACCTATTTTCTTTTTCTGTTGTCGGCCAGCTGACTCTGTTATTGTTTCCTTCTTCTTTTCCACTGTAAACAACATAGTAACACAGTAAAAATTAACTTCATTATACTGAAGAAACAAAGGATGCTTTATCACAGATGAACCAATGAAACAAGCTTATAAGAAAGTTACACACTGACTTTGATTATGGTCATGATTAAGCTAACTGGTCTGCTCTCACAGCTACTGATGGTAAAATGTAGACACAATATTCTAAGAATGAAACAATAATTGTAAGCATGATTAGTCAAATACCCAGAAAGAATTGTATTGATACAGTCATAATGAAAGCAGACTATCAGCTGAGGATGATTACCTTAGCCGTTGTAAAAGCACCATTTTCAAATTTTCCTCTCTCAGATAACTAGGGTTAATTGTAGCTCCATTCTTTTATGACAGAAGGTAGAAATTTATTCACTCAGTTATTGGCTGCCTAAATAACTTTAGGCAGATGAAAAAAATATGATTCCTATCTTCTAAAGAATAATCTAGTCAGGGGAGATAATCAAATGACAATTACAGTAAAGTGACAAGATAGATATATGCACACTGCAGGAAAATCAGGAGAGGCAAAAAAGCTAAGACCGGCCGGGCAAGGTAGCTCACACCTATAATCCCAACACTTTGGGAAGCTGAGGTGGGTGGATCATCTGAGGTCAGGAGTTCGAGACCAGCCTGGCCAACATACAGTGAAACCCTGTCTCAAATTAGCTGGGCATGGTGGCATATGCCTATCATTCCAGCTACTTGGAAGCTGAGGCAGGAGAATCCTGGATTTTGCAGTGAGTCAAGATAGCACCACTCTACTCCATCCTGGGCAACAGAGTGATACTCTGTCTCTCAAAAAAAAAAAAAAAAAGCTAAGACTAATTTTTCTGATGCATTTCAATTACTATCATGATTAAGTAACAGTAAGCTTTTGAAAAAGTGTGATATATATTTATAATACTATATTTACTATCTTTAATCATCTGTAAATGGACTAGGGAGATGTCAAAAATTACTTAGTTTATGTTATCTGTTACCCATATTATCTTAGTATACTAATAGCAAACAGTACAGTAGAGGTATTATTTCTAAAACTTACATTAAAAAGAATTAGCAGGTAGAAAACTTTCCCTTAGTATGTGAAGTTTGTCCCTGAATTCTAAAAGCAAAATTGGTATCACTGCTTTATCTAAGAGTTGTAAAATTCAATTTGACTCCAATATTGCAAATGAAATTTCTGCTGGCCAAAAAAAAAATATGTTTTGTGTGTGTGTGTGTGTGTGTGTGTGTGTGTGTGTGTGTGTGTGTGGTGTGTATGTGCAGTATATGTATGTTCTGAGAGACTTGAGATAAGCCTTGGCAACATGGCAAGACTCTGTCTTTACAAAAAAATTAAAACATTAGCTGAGTGTGGTGGGACATGCTTGTAGTTTCAGCTACTCAGGAGGCTGAGGCAGGAGGCGCTCTTGAGACCGGGAGCTTGAGGCTGCAGTGAGCTGTGTTTGCACCACTGCGCTCCAGCAGATACGAGAGCGAGACCTTGTCTCAAAAATAAAACATCTGTCTGTGGAAAGAGAGTGAGAAATATTTTGAATGAACATACTAGTGAAAGATCATTAAAAAAATGTCAAATTTCACATTTTAAAATGTTTTAAAAATATCATTTTATGTCAGGTACAGTGGCTCATGTCTGTAAGCCCAGCACTTTGGGAGGCCAAGATGGGAGGATCATTTGAGTTCAGGAGTTTGAGATTAGCATGGGCAACATGGCAAAACCTCATCTCTACCAAAACTACAAAAATCAGCCAGCCATGGTGGTGTACTCCTATGGTCCTAGCTACTCAGGAGTCTGAGGTGAGAGGATCACAGGAGCCCGGGAAGTCAAAGCTTAAGTGAGCCATGATTGGGTCACTGCAATCCAGCCTGGCTGACAGAGCAAAACCGTGTTTCAAAAAATAATAATAATAAAAATAAACATTTTTATTAAAATTTTATAAAGATAACATTTTAAAAGACAAAATGGACAGAAAACACTTCATGTTTTACTCTTTATCATTATTATTAAACAAAGAAACAAAAATATTTCTTTCCCATTCCAGAAGGACTGTAACACAACTACTTAGCATTTAATCATGACTACATAAAAAATAGGGCAATGAAAAGACAGAAGGCTGGAGAATAGAAACATAAGACAATTCTATAAACATTAGTCTGGTCTTCTAGCAGACCAGATTGAGACTAGATAAATCTTTTTTAGGGATAAATTAATCTAATGTTTTTCAGACTTCATGAGGTTGTGTTGACATTTATTCATCAGAATCTCACCTGACAGCAAGAAGTAAAAATGTCAGCGTTGACAAAAATAAAAGATGTCTATTATGAAACACATTTCTGTCCATGACTAAGTATTCCTGCATTCTAAATTCCACAGTTCTGCCAGTTTATAAATTTGTCTATAAGATTTATCCTATTTCACCATAAACAACAGAAATACCTCATACTTCACAGCAACTCGTACTTAGTAAATACTCTCAAACAATTTTGTTACAAGAACCAAATGATATATACTGTACTTTAATCTTTCTCATTTACTGAAGTATCCTTTCATTAGTATATATTACAATAGTAACACAATAAAAGGAGAGCTACTGATAAGTACATCTATAAGCCCAGGGACCACCTGAGTCGACCAACTCACTACCTTTAAGAAAGCATTTTTTTTTTTGTTTTTTTGGTCAAAAGCAACTCAGTAGAACTGCTTTTTGGATACCAGTATTCTTTTAAAAATGACAAGGACCAGATCAGTACCAAGGAAAGTAACCTACATCAAATTCTGATTCAAACCTGTTTATATATTTTTATATTCTTCAAAAACCCTACAAACTTCTCTTGCTTAGATCCATTCTAAATTCTGAATACCAAGTATCAGAAGGAATTCTGTATTTGCAATTAAGACATTTGTTCAAAGAGGAAATTTACCTTATATTTTTCCTTTTTAATAACCCTCATGCTAAATATAATAGCTGTGCATTTGATTATACATTCCAGAATACAGAATTTGTGGCCACTCATTTCATATTGTACTTTCTATGGTAAACTAAACACACAGCAAGCAATCAAATATGTCAACTGATCATATAAATAAAAATAACATGCTTACTGAGGTTTGGTAGCTTATCCAGAGTAGAGGACTTAAGACCACAAGAAAAGCCATGAGTCATTCCAATCATCAACCTACATCATACTTACCTTCAAAGTAAGCAGATGAAGAAATTATATTAAAATTGCAAGTACAGACATGTAAATTGGGAACTGTGTTACTCTGTTTTGTTTTGGGTTTTGTTTGAGATTAGGTCTCCCTCTGTCACCCAGGCTGGAATGCAGTGGCCCAATCTTCCATCTCTGTTCACTGCAAACTCTGCCTCCCAAGCTCAAACACTCCTCCCACCTCAGCTTCCCTAGTAGCTGGAACCATAGGTGCATGCCATCATGTACGGCTAATTTTCTGTATGTTATATAGAAATGGGGTTTTGCCCTGTTGCCTAGGCTGGTCTTGAACCTCTGAGCTCAAGCAGTTTACCCACCTCAGCCTCCCAAAGTGTGGGGATTACAGGCATGAGCCACTGCTCCCAGCCTCAACTGTATTACTCTGAATTTCGGTGTACAGTGAAAGAGACTTTTCATTTATTTTTATAATACAAATAATTGAAGACAAGGCAATATTGTAGATACCAGTGAAGCTCAAAATCTATAGGGCAACTCCATATTATATAAATATTTAGGGTATGAGAATATTCAAACAAATTTGAAGCTAAATTTGTTTTGTATTTCAAAAAACTACTCAATGAGATAAATGACATGAAGAAATATATACAGGGATGCCATTGCATGCTGCCAATTAGCATAGGATCATAGCAGAACAATTTTTCACTAAGAATATATGTGATGTTATGCTACGTAATTTATTCAATACACATTTATCAAGTATCTAATATGTGCCAGGTACCGCATGGGTACTGTGGCTACAATGGCCTTTGTCCTCATAGAAATTGCAGTTTTGTTAAGAAGAAACATTACCCTGATGATCATAATCATATATAGGTAAAATTGCAATTGTGACAAGTGCTGTAAGGAGACGTATGTGGATAAATCATAAACTATGATAGGAAGATTTGGCCCTTTCTGGGAGACTGGATAAGGCTTTGAGATCTGAAGAATGAGTAGGAGTTTACTAAACAAAATGAGAAGGGAAAACTATTTCAGGTAGGAGAAACAACAGATACAAAATGCCTGTAGTAGGAAACCATAAGACTAGCCCAAAGGAAAGAAAAAAGGTATGAATGACTAGAGGGAGACTAGGGAGCAAGAGAGAACATGCTACAAGACGTAGCCAGGAGAAGGGAGGGTGGTGCTGTACTGTACTAGACCTTATAGGCCACATGTTTATCCTGAAGAAATTGAAAGGTTTTAAGAAAAGCAAGTAACATAATTAGATTTGTGCTTTAAAAAATTACCCTAGATGGGCCGGGCGAAGTGGCTCATGCCTATAATCCAAGCACTTTGGAGGCCAAGGCGGGCGAATCATCTGAGGTCGGGAGTTCAAGACCTGCCTGACCAACATGGTGAAACTCCGTCTTTAAAAAAATAAAATTAAATAAATAAATAAATTACCCTAGATGCATTATAGGGGACAAATTTGAGTGGCTGCAGGTGGACCAGAGAGGAGGTTACTGCAGAAGATTAAATGAAACATAATAGAAGTTTAGACTAGGTGGTGGTGGGAGAAATGGAGAGATGTGAGATGATCTGAAAACCATTCAGGAAAACAATAATAGGGCTTGGTAATGGACTGCATATATAAGGCAAAAGAAGAAAGCATTCAAAGCAACAAATGTTTATTAAACATTTACTGTGGCCAGTCAATGTTCTAGGTAAATGAGATACATAAGTAAACAACAACAAAGAACCTTGTCCTAGTGGAGTTGTCATTCTAGCTAACATTCTTCCTACCTAGAAATAATAAATAACAACATGATAAATAAGTAAATCATACAGTATGTTAGAAAGTAATAAAAGCAACAGGAAAAAAATAGAACAGGGTAAGGAATATTAGGAGTAGGGGAGATTTGCAGGTCGTAGTTTTAAATAACAGTGGTCAACTTAGGCCGGGCGCGGTGGCTCACGCCTGTAATCCCAGCACTTTGGGAGGCCGAGGCGGGTGGATCACGAGGTCAAGAGATCGAGACCATCCTGGTCAACATGGTGAAACCCCGTCTCTACTAAAAATACAAAAATTAGCT
>PVKV010031857.1:0-20514 GCA_004027835.1 Alouatta palliata | reverse complement strand
TCGAGACCATCCTGGTCAACATGGTGAAACCCCGTCTCTACTAAAAATACAAAAATTAGCTGGGCATGGTGGCACGTGCCTGTAGTCCCAGCTACTCGGGAGGCTGAGGCAGGAGAATTGCTTGAACCCAGGAGGCGGAGGTTGCGGTGAGCCGAGATCGCGCCATTGCACTCCAGCCTGAGTAACAAGAGCGAAACTCTGTCTCAAAAAAAAAAAAAAAAAAAATTACAGCCATCCTAGAGGGTGTGAAGTGGTATCTCATTACGGCTGATTTGCACTTCCCTTATGATTAATGATTACTATTTTCTTGAGACAGGGTCTTGCTCTGTTTCCCAGGCTGGAATGCAATAGCGTGAATGGGGCTCACAGCAACCTCAACTTCCTAGGCTCAAATAATCATAGCTGGGTCTACAGGCATACACCACCATGCTCTACTAGTTCTTAAAATTTTTTCAAGTACCAGCTTTTTTTTTGAGATGGAGTTTTGCTCCTGTTGCCCTGGCTGGAGTGCAATGGCATGATCTCGGCTCACTGCAACCTCCACCTCCCAGGTTTAAACAAATTTCCTGCCTCATCCTCCCAAGTAGCTGGGATAGCTGGGATTACAGGCATGTGCCACCACACCCGACTGAGTAGAGACAGGGTTTCTCCATGTTAGCCAAGGTGGTCTTGAACTCCTGACCTCAGGTGATCCACCCGTCTCGGCCTCCCAAAGTGCTGGGATTACAGGCGTGAGCCACTGTGCCCAGCCTCAAGTGTCTGCTTTCGGTGAAGAAAAAAAAATTTTTTTTCTTGTAGAGATCGGGTCTTGTCATGTTGCCCAAGCTGGTCCTGAACTCCTGGGTTAGGTGATCATCCCACCACAGACAGTCACCCAAGGTGCTGGGATTATAGATGTAAGCTACCACACCAAGCCACTTTTTTGGTTTGTTTTTTGAGAAGGAGTCTCACTCTGTTGCCCAGGCTGGAGTGCAGTGGCACCATCTCAGCTCATTGCAATCTCCGCTTCCCAAGTTCAAGTGATTTTCCTTCCTCAGCCTCCAGAGTAGCTGGGACTACAGGCACACGCCATCATGTCCATCTAATTTTTGCATTTTTAGTAGAGATGGGGTTTCACCATATTGGCCAGGTTGGTCTCGAACTCCTGATCTCATTATCCACCTGCCTCGGCCTTCCAAAGCATTGGGATTACAGGCATGAGCCACCGTGCCCGGCTTTTTTTTTTTTTTTTTAAGAGACAGGGTCTTGCTCTGTCTCCTGGGCTGGAGTACAGTGGCTCAGTCATAGCTCCCTGCAGCCTCAAATTCCTGGAATCAAGCAATCCTCATACCTCAACCTCCCAAGTAGCTGGGCCCTCACATGCATACCACTACATCTAGCTAATTAAAATTTTTTTTTGTAGAGAGGGGTTTGCTATGTTGCCTAGTCTGGTCTCCAAGTCCTGGCCTTAAGCTGTCCTCCAACCTCAGCTTCCCAAAGTGCTGGGATTACAGCCCTGAGCCTGATTTTTTTAAATGTGCTTATTGCCCAGTTGACTATCTTCTTTGAAGAAATTTCTATTCAAATCTTTTGCCCGGTTTTTAATTGGGTTATTTGTCTTTTATATTTAGTTCTAAATGTTCTTAATATATTCTGGATCTTAGACTGTTGTGAGATATTATTTCAAACATTTTCGCCAGTTCTGTGTGCTGCTGTCTTTTTGTTTTCTGGTTGGTGCTGCTTGAAGCACAAAAGTGTTCGATTTTCATGTAGTCAAATTCATCCATTTAAAAATCTTTTCTGTATTATTCCAGTTTTTTTTTTTTTCAGACAGTCTCACTGTCGCCCAGGTTGGAGTGCAGTGGTGTAATCTCGGCTCACTGCAATCTCCGCCTCCTGGGTTCAAATGATTCTTGTGCTTCAGCTGGGACTACAGATGCACACCACCACATCTGGCTAATTTTTGTATTTTTTGTACTGATAGGGTTTTGCCATGTTGGCCAGGCTGACTTCGAACTCCTGGCCTCAAATGATCCATCCGCCTCGACTTCCCAAGGTGATGGGATTACAAGTATAAGCCACTGTACCCGGCCAATTGTGTATTATTCTTCCAACATTTCTGTACATCTAAAATTATTTCAGTGTTAAAAATTAAACATTACATATAAGCATACTAAAATGTTTAGGAAACTATGTGCTAAACTACAAAAGGAATAGAAATAGAATTTTTCATTTTCCATCCTATACAATTCTGTTTCTTTTTTTCCTGAATCATAGAAATGACACAAATTCTCTGTAGACATTTTAGAAATTAACACATTAGTAAACCTACCATCCAAAAATAATATTCTTTTTGAGATTTGACACTTCGAAACCATCATATACATTCTTACCACATAAATAACCATTCATGTATTCTTACACAAATATAGAAACATTCACGGAATCTAGAATCACTTGTTTTATGGGAGGGAAGGCCATGTCAATAATGTAGGAGGATGGATGGCCCACAGACTAACACAAATTTCTGTTGTAAATGTTTGACACCAAGGGGAAGTGCTTGACCTGGAGCATTTGACGGGTGATGCTTGAGCTGGCTGTGGAAGGTGAGTGCTATAGTGAAGGAATGTAGATGGTGCAGTGATGGAAAAACTTGACAGTCAGGTGGGCTGGAGGTTAGGAAGGAGAAGGTAAAGCTGGAGGATACTTGATTTTGTTTTAAGTTTTTGTTTTTTTGAGACAGGGTCTTGCTCTGTCTCCCAGGCTGGAGTGCAGTGGTGCCATCACAACTCACTGCAGCCTTGATCTCCTGGGCTCAAGTGATCCTCCCACCTCAGCTTCCTGAGTAGCTGGGACTACAGGCTCACACCACCAGGCCCAGCTAAGTTTTGTATTATTTGTAGAGACAGGGTTTCACTATGTTGCCCAGGATAGTATAGAACTCCTGTACTCAGGGATCCACTCACCTCAACCTCCCAAAGTGCTGAGATTACAGGCACAAGTCACTGTGCCTGGTGGAGGATCCTGGATTTTGAAGGCCCCTGGATGACAGTGAATGTGATGCTGTCAGCCACAGGGCTTCCATGAAGAGTTCTGGGTAAGAATGCAGTGTGGTAAGATTTATATTTCAGACAGTTCATGAAGTTGGGTGGAGGACAGATTGGGGAAATGGGAACATGAAAGCCAGGGACAAAGCTGGGCAACCACTGAAATGTCTATAATACATTTTATATCCTGAGTACAAATATAGAGGTGACCATGTGTCCTGTCTGGCTGGAGACAATCTCAGATTACAGCTCTGGTCCCAAAGTAATTATATTAGCACCCACTTTCATGTTCAAACATGTCTCAGTCTGAAGATTAAATATCATCTACATCTACACACCAACAAAATTTTCACAGTTCTTACCTTTACTATGTGAAATGCACTGATATTGGCCAGGTGAGGTGGCTCATGCCTGTAATCCCAGCCTTTTGGGAGGCCGAGGCAGGTGGATCATGAGATCAGGAGTTCAAGACCAGCCTGGCACAGATAGTGAAACCCCGTTTCTACCAAAAATACAAAAAATTAGCTGGGCATGGTGGCGGGCACCTGTAATCCCAGCTACTCAGGAAGCAAAGAATCACTTGAACCATGGAGGTGGAGATTGCAGTGAGCCAAGATCTTGCCACTGCACTCCAGCCTAGGTGACTTGTCTCAAAAAAAAAAAAAAAAAAAAAAAAGAAAAAGAAAAGAAAAGAAAGAAAGAAAAATAAAGAAATGCACTGATATTTTATTCTACTTCATTTTTAAAATGTTTATTATTTTTTGAGACTGTTGCCCAGGCTAGAGTGCAAAAGCGTATCTCAGCTCACTGCAGCCTCTGCCTCCTGGAATCAAATGATTCTCGTGCCTCAGTCTCCCACGTAGCTGGGATTACAGGCATATGCATATGTCACCATGTCCGGCTAATTTCTGTATTTTCAGTAGAGACGGGGTTTCACCATCTTGGACAGGCTGGTATCGAACTCCTGACCTCAAGTGATCCGCCTGCCTCGGACTCCCAAAGTGCTGGGATTATAGGCCTGAGCTACCTCGTCTGGCATTTTTTTTTAAATGTTGGTTGCAACCTATTAAATTGATTTTGTGACACACTAGTTCATAACCCTCAGTTTGAACAACTCTGACCTAGACGCCTGCCAAGTCTTGGGAAAATAGGAAGGAGACAGATAATTAAGTGTGGGACATGCATAGTCTAAGGCCTTGGTTCTCTACGTTGGTAGTGCAAGATCACGTGAGGTACGACTGAACACGTTGATCTCCAAAACTGCGGAGCTGTGCGTGTGCATGTATGCACAGACATCTACATGGAAATGGCTAAACAGCCATAGGTAGTACAAGGGTATGTATACTTACAGAGTTTAGAACCCCTATGTCAGGGGTTACATGACAGCCTGGGAAGATGCCCAGGAGGTAGGGACAGGGAGCGAGCAAGCGTGTGGCACCTTGAGGGTGCTCGGCGCGTCTCCGTAAAGCCAACGAGCCCCTCCTCTTCGCTGGCCTCTCCGGGCCCTTAGTATCTAATGGTGGAAGCCACATGACCACGTGAGAGTGGCCAGCGTAATCGGGCAGCCCCGCGGCTTCCCCTCCGCCGCGCCAGGACGCTCGGCACGCGGCGACGACGGCCCCACAGTGCCCCGCGCGCGCAAGCGCAGGTGGCGGCTCCCAGCGTGCAGCTCTTTGGCCCCTGACCCGGCAGCGGGCCGCCTCAGGCAGCCCCGGCCGGGACGCCCGAGTTCCGGGCAGCGGGGTAGGATGGCGCTAAAGCGGATCCAGAAGGTACGCACTTTCCCACCCTCCGACTCTTTGGGTGTCCGAAGCGTCGAGGTGTGGGCGGGGCGCCGCTGCCGCGAAGTGTAAGGTAACTGAGGCGCCGCGCGGCGCAGATACACCGGCCTAAGAGTGAGGCAGAACCGCCGCCCGCGCAGCCTGAAAACGGGACGCAGCCTGAAAACGGGACTGCGCGAGCGCGGGGCGGGGCCGGGCCTTGGACACGTGGGCTGCGTCACGCGGGCGGGGCGCCGTGGGGCCACCTGCAGCCTCGTAGACAGCGGGCTGCTGGGTCCCCGGAGTAAGGCGGACTTGCTCCTGTAGGGTATCCAGAAGGGCCGGACAGAGGTATCTAGGATGGAGCTGGGTCCTAAGGGATGAGTAGGAACTCAGCAGATGGGGAAGAGGGAAAAAGGCTTTCCTGGCAACGGGGAGATCGCGAGTTTCGGAGGACAGACAAGGTAGAGGAGAAACTGAAGGAAGCATGGTGCAGACTCGGGTGGTCCTTAGAGGCAGTGCTGTAGTAACTGGTTTTTATCCTTCCGGTAAGAGGGAGTTCATGGGGTTTAATGCATTAACTAAAATTTGGAAAACCCTCAACAGAAGAAAAAAAAAAAGTATTTCTAATTCTGTCACTTTACTGTTTGTTAACATTTTACCATGTCTACTTCCAGTTTTTTTCCTATATTTAAAACAATTATACTGCATTTTGTATTCCACTTTTTCACATAATATCAAACATAAGCATGTTGTGAAATAGTATTTATAACTGTATTTTTTTTTTTTTTGAGACGGTATTGCTCTGTCGCCCAGGCTGAAGTACAGTGGCACAGTCATGGTTCACTGCAGCCTCAACCTTCTGCAGGCTGTACAAGAAGCATAGTGCTAGCATCTGCTTCTGGTGAGGACTCAGGAAGCTTACAATCGTGGCAGAAAGCAAAGGGGAAGCAGGCGTGTCACCTGGTAAGAGAGGGAGCAAGAGAGATGCCAGGCTCTTTTAAGTACCCAGATCTCTCATGAACTAATAGAGTGAGAACTCACTCATTATTGTGGGGAGGTCACCAAGCCATTCATGAGGAATCTGCCTCCATGACCCAGACGCCTCCCACCAGGCCCCATCTCTAACACCGGGGATCACATTTCAGCATGAGATTTGGAGGGGACAAATATCCAAACCAGATCAACCATCATTGTTCAGTGAGCCTTTTTCTTAATTCATGTTACTGGGTTTGATTGCCAGAGGTGAAATTACAGGGTCTCTGGGAGTATGACTCATTTTTAAAAAATTAAATAAGTGTCCAAAAGAGAGATAATTTTGGTGAGTTATTGTCTGAAAGGGGTCATCTGTCATCCTAGGACTTTGAAGCCAGTGAATGGCATGCTGAGATCTGTGTTATAAAAAGATCCTTCTGGCTGCAGTGTGGCCTGAAGTAGGGCAGAGGGAGACTAGAGGCCGTTGTGAAGGTTTAGCAGAGACTTTGTCCAAATTAATGACCATGAAATGGATACTAGGCCAAAGCAGTGCCTGGACCATATTGCAGAAGTGGAATTGACAGGACTTGAAGAGAGGATGTGGTGAAAGTAAAACAAGGAGATGCACAAAATGGGTCACTTTGTAGATAGTGGTGTCATTGTCTAGGATAGGGAATCAGAAGTTTTGAAGGCAGAGAGGAGGGTAGGAGAGATTAAGGAGTAAAGGTTTGAGCCTACATATCCAAAGGTGTCAACTGTTAAGATTTATAAAACAGAAGGTTTGGAAAACAAGTTGGACCTTGAGCATGAAATGTCAACTATAGATCCAAGGTAACTAAAGTCGTAAGACCAGGGAGAGCTTTTCCTTGATAAGAATTAAGGACAGGCCAGACGCAGTGACTCACACCTATAATCCCAGCACTCTGGGAGGCTGAGGCAGGTGGATTGCTTGAGTCCAGGAGTTCAAGACCAGCCTGGGCAACACAGTGAAACCCCATCTCTACTAAAAATACAAAAAATGGCTGGGCGTGGTGGCTCACGCCTGTAATTCCAATACTTTGGGAGGCTGAGGCAGGTGGATCATTTGAGGTGAAGAGTTTGAGACCAGCCTGGCCAACACAGTGAAATCCCTTCTCTAATAAAAATACAGGCCAGATGCGGTGGCTCACGCCTGTAATCCCAGCACTTTGGGAGGCCAAGGTGGGTGAATCATGAGGTCAGGAGTTCAAGACCAGCCTGGCCAAGATGGTGAAACCCTGTCTCTTAAAAAGTAAAAAATAAAAAAATACAAATACAAAAAAAAAATTAGCCAGGTATGGTGGCGTGTGCCTGTAATCCCAGCTACTCGGGAGGCTGAGGCAAGAGAATTGCTTGAACCCAGGAGGTGGAGGTTGTAATGACTCGAGATTGTGCCACTGCACTGTGACAGAGTGAGACTCTTTCTCAAAAAAAAAAAGTAAATAAAAATAAAAAGGCCGGGAGCGGTGGCTTACACCTGTAATCCCAGCACTTTGGAAGGCCGAGGTGGGCAGATCATGAGGTCAGGAGATCAAGATCATCCTGGCCAACATGGTGAAACCCTGTCTCTAATCAAAATACAAAAATTAACTGGGCATGGTAGCACACACCTGTAGTCCCAGCTACTTGGGAGGCTGAGGAGGAGAATCACTTGAACCTGGGAGGTGGAGGTTGCAGTGAGCCGAGATCATGCCACTGCCCTCCAGATTGGTGACAGAGTGAGACTGTCTCAAAATAAATAAATAAAATAAATTAGCTGAGTGTGGTGACACAGGCCTGTAATCCCAGCTACTCAGGAGGGTAACGTGGGAGAATCACCTGAGCCTGGGAGGTCAAGGCTGCAGTGAGCCTCACTACTGCACTCCAGCCTGGGCAACCAGAGTGAGACCTGTCTTTTTTGGGGAGATTACAGGAACATGCTACCACATCCGGCTAATTATCGTATTTTTAATAGATATGGAGTTTCACCATGTTGGCCAGGCTGGTCTAGAGCTCGTCTGCCTCCCAAAATGCTGGAATTACAGGGGTGAACCACCAAGCCGTGCCAAGACCCTGTCTTAAAACAAAAACAAAAAACAAAACGAGAATCAAAGTCAGGACTGGCTTCGTGTGTGTGTGATGCATTCACTCTCACAGAGCCCTAGGCTTGGATGGGCTCCGCCTTTCGTTTTACGCTCTGCTGTCACCATCAGGAAATTCTTAATAATTATTGAACTAGGGACCTTACATTTTCACTCGCACAAGGCCCTGCAAATTATGTAGCAAGTCCTAGGGAAACCAACAGAACTGTAGGAAATACAACTTTAAAAGTGTATCAAGCCTGCAGTGATGAGATGACACTATTGGGCCACCACTAATTAGGATGTCTTGGCTGCAAGTGACAGAAGCTGAGCTGCCTTTGCCCATGGAATTGGAGGTCCTGTGGCAGGACTTTGGGAGCAACTCAGTCCCCCTCTCCTAGTTGGTTCCTGTGAGACTCTGGGCTGAATGGCTCTGGGACACAGTCTGCTGGACATCTGGGAGGAAGAGAGATGATTGCATCTAAAATAACTGATGAGAATGGTCTGAGAAAGCCCAGCAAAACTGTTTTTTCCTTTGCCTTGTTATGAATTATGTCTTATTCTCATTCCTAAACCAATGAGTGGCAAGGAGTCTGGCTACTCTTAGACCTGGAGCTGAGAGTGAGTTGACCAGAACTGAACAGGAGTCCTTCAGAAAGGAGGAAGGCGGGTGGGTACTGAGCAGGTAGCCAGCAGCAGTATGAGAGCCTGAGCCAGGTGTGTGGTGTCCATTAGGTGCCCCCTTAGTTTCCAATCCCACAGCCCTTTCTAACCAACTTTAAGCCTTTAAAAAAATGTTTTCAAATGAATTGAATGTTTTTGGATGTACTTTTTATTTAGTTATTTGGTGTTTTGAAATAGGGTCTCGCTCTATTACCCCAGCTGGAGTTCAGTGGCTCAGTCATAGCTCACTGCAGCCTTGACCTCCTGGGCTCAAGCAGTCCTCCCACTTATCTTCCCCAGTAGCTGGGACTACAGGTGCCTGCGACCACATCCAGCTAATTTTAAAATTGTTGTAGCGAGTGGATTTCACCATGTTGCCCAGGCCGGTCAAACTCCTGGGCTCATGCAATCCTCCCACCTCAGCCTCCCAAAGTGCTGGGATTACAGGTGTGAGCCACTGTTCTTAACTGGGACAAGGTTCTATATGGCAGCATTTCAATTTTTAAATTTAAACTTTTTTTTTTTGCTATTTGATATGTGTATTAGTCCATTTTTACATTGCTATTAAGAAATACCTGGCTGGGGCCGGGCGTGGTGGCTCACGCCTGTAATCCAAGCACTTTGGAAGCCAAGGTGGGTGGATCACCTGAGGTCCGGAGTTCAAGACCAGCCTGACCAACATGGTGAAACCCCATCTTTAAAAAAAAATAAAAATAAAAATAAAGAAAAGAAAAGAAATACCTGGCTGGGCGAGGTGGCTTACATCTGTAATCCCAGCACTTTGGGAGGCTGAGGCAAGCAGATCATCTGAGGTCAGGTCCTGGTCGACACAGTGAAACTCCTTCTCTAATAAAAATACAAAAATTAGCTGGGCATGGTGGTGCATGCCTGTAATCCCAGCTGCTTGGGAAGCTAAGGCAGGAGAATCACTTGAACCTAGGAGGCAGAGGTTGCAGTGAGCCAAGATCATGCCACTGCACTCCAACCTGGGTGACAGAGTGAGACCCTGTCTCCAAAAAAAAAAAAAACCTGAGATGAGATAATTTAGGAAGAAAAGAGTTTTAATTGGCTCACGGTTCCACAGGCTGTGCAAGAAGCACGGTATTAGCATGTACTTTGCTTCGGAGGAAGGGAAACTTAGAGTCATGATGGAAGGCAAACGAGGAGCAGAGCAGGCATATCACATGGCCAGAACAGGAGCAAGAGAGAGAGAAAGGGGAGGTGTGACACACTTTTATTTAGTTATTTGTTTTTGAGACAGGGTCTCACTCTGTCACGCAGGCTGGAGTGCAGTGGTGCAATCTCAGCTCACTGCAACCTCCACCTCACTGGTTCAAGTGACTGGCATGTCTCAGCCTCTGGAGTAGCTAGAATTACAATGCGTACAACCACACCTGGCTACTTTTTGTATTTTTAGTAGAGACGGGGTTTTGCCATGTTGCCCAGGCTGATCTGGAACTCCTAAGCTCAAAGGATCCACCAACCTCAGCCTCCCAAAGTGCTGGGGGATTACAGGCGTGAGCCACCGTGCCTGGCCACGACACACTTTTGAACAACCAGATCTCGTGAGAAGAGGATAGTACCAAATGGTTGGTACTAAACCAGTCACTCCCCACCAGGCCTCACCCTCAACACTGGAGATTACAATTTGACAGGGTTTTGGGCAGGAACACAGATCCAAACCATATCAATACATATTTAATACATATACTTTGCAATACATGTACTTTAAAGAAAATTTGGAAAATACCTGACTGAGCACAGTGTCTCATGCTTGTAATCTCAGCACTTCGGGAGGCCGAGACGGGTGGATCACTTGAGCCCAGGAGTTTGAAACCAGCCTGGCCAGCATGGCAAAACCCTGTCTCTCCTAACAATACAAAAACTAGCTGGGTGTAGTGGTAGGTGCCTGTAATCCCAGCTACTCGGGAGGCTGAGGCATGAGAATTGCTTGAACCCGGGAGGTGGAGGTTGCAGTGAACTGAGATGGCACCACTGCACTCCAGCCTAGGTGACAGAGCAAAATCCTGTCTCAAAACAATAAAAATAAATAAATAAATAAAATTAAATGAAGAAAATTTGGAAAATACCCCCAAAATTCTATTTTTAAAAAAGTCATCTCTAGTCATCTAAAATGGGTCACTTTTTCTTGCTGGAATGTGTGCCAGCCAGTTCCCCTCCTGGGGGGCAACCAATGTTAAGTAGTCTTCTGGAAATATATATATATTCTACCCATTCATGTAATTGTGTTAACATTTTGGTGGATTTTATTTCAGTGCCTTTGATGTATGTGTGTTTCAGTGTTGTCATCATGTAGTGCATCAAATTTTATACTCTGCTTTTTTCTTGCCCTTTTCCTTTAATGTTGTATCATGACATTTTCTCCTGTTATTCTGTAGTCTTTAAAAACTGTAATTTTTAGTGGCTGCATAATACTTGGTTTAATTTCTCAAAAAAAACAAAAGTTTAGTTAACTTCTGGTTATAAAGGTAGTAATTTTTCTTTAAGAAACTTGGGGCGGAGTGTGGAGGCTCACATCTGTAATCTGAGCACTTTGGGAGGCTGAGGCAGGAGGATCAGTTGAGGTGAGGCGTTCCAGACCAGCCTGGCCAACATGGTGAAACCTGTCTCTACTACAAATACAGAAAATGGCCAGGCATGGTGGTGCGTGCCTGTAATCCCAGCTACTCTGGAGGGTGAGGCACGAGAATTGCTTGAACCTGGCCAGTAGAGGTTGCAGTGAGCCAAGATGGCGCCATTGCACTCCGGTCTGGGCAAGAGTGAGACCCTGTCTCAAAAAATAAAATAAAATAAAATAGAAATAAAGAGAACTTGGAAGTATAGATAATACCATATTCATGTACTTCAAGATGAATTTTTTTTCAAATGTTCACATTTCTGAAATTGGAGTGCTTCTTACAATAGCTGTCAGCCAGGTTACCCTCACTTAGTTGTCACTATCTGTATGAGTAAACTGGATCATTGCAGTTCATTATGAGATAAGTGCATTGCTGGTACTGTATTTGTTGAGTTTAACTGGTTTAAAAATATTTTCAAAAAGATAGTGTGATTTAGCACTGAAAAGAAAAGATTTTGTGAACACAGGCACAGAAACAGGAGAGTGGAGAATAAATTTCCTATTAATGGAGCCAATATTTGTTGTTGTTAGAGGAAAGACTGCAATTTTCTAATTCCGTGTCAAGCAACCAAATTCTTCATAGTCCCAGAAAGAAAGGTACTACCTACCCTCAAGTCGTTGAGGCTGGATCATTTTTTCTTGCTGGAATATGTGCAAAGAGATTGTGTATCACGGGGCCATTGCAGAATGAGTATTGCTGGCTTGAAAGAAAACTTCAGAAGCAGTAGGAGAGGACTCTAAGAATTGCCACATTACCATTGGTTTGGAAGACACAGAGGATGATACTGTGTAGACATCAGTGACTCAGTGCTGGGCTCTGAATGGGAAGAAACTTTAGGAATAACTGAACAAATCAGTTTATTTATTTCACTTGTTTTTCCTTTTTTTTGTATGCATGAATGACAAAAAGAAACACACAAAGCTTTGTTTAAGCCTAAAATAATTATTTTGATAAAAGTAATTTTAATTTAAAAAATTTTTTGAAATAGAGTCTTTGTCACACAGGCTGGAATGCAGTGGCACCATCTTGGCTCACTGCAATGTCCACTTTCCAGGCTAAAGTGATTTTTTTTTTTTTCCTTCCCCCACAGGGGAAAAAAAAGTATTTTCACTTTCAACAGGGAAAAAAAAAGTATTTTATTTGATAAACAAGTACACACACATATTCACACACACACTTGTATATACAACTAAACCAATTTTTTTTTACTCTTACCATGTGGGATGGATTGTGAAATATTCTGTTCTTTCATTTAAAGAAAAATGCTGGTCACCTTTTAGTAAAAATATCACAAATCACTGATACGTTACAACCCATAACTGCTCTAGAGCATTAACAATGCTAAGCTATAATTTTAAGGAAATATAGTTGTGCTCCTCCTTAGAATTAGCCCATGTGGTATTTTAGGTACTCAACTCAGAGAAAAAAAAAATTAGCATAGCCTTGTTAACATGTATCCAGCCTGGACATGATACATACTTTCAGTGAGTTTAAATCACCTACCTTCCTAGGCCCAAGATTTGAGGGAATGACTCGCACTATGTAACAGGACCTTTTGTCTGTATTACACATTTTATATGTGTCTTTTTATGTACATTATTTCACTTGATCCTCACAACAACCCTGTGAGGTAGGCGGGGGAATATATCAGATTCACTTTATAGATAGTGAAGTTAAGGTTCAGAGAGGTTAAGTGACTTTCTCAGTTACCATATACCTAGTACCGGGCAGAGACAGAATAGGAACTATTAACTTTTAGATTGGGGGCCCTTTTCTCTAAGCCACATGGCTTCTGAGAGTATAATCTAACCCAAAATATTTTTACTGCTTCATCCTCATTTTCTTATTGTTAATTCAGCTTTTTACAGGATACCATAAAAGACCTAATTCTAAATTTATCATGCTAAATTTATGCTTCTCTACCAATGAAAACTTATGGCCACAGAACACATGTTTTTTTGGAAAGCACTGTCTCTTTGCCTCTAGTCTAAAGGAACATAAGCAGTATAAAAAACCCTAGAGGCCAAGGAAATTGAAGAGAAGTCAGAAGAAGGGATATAAAGTGGAATGCATTAATGGATTTTAGTCCCTTTAAGCTAGTACTTTTGTGAGAGGGTTCAATGGAGAGCTTTAATGCAGATGAGACTTGGAAGCTTTTGAAGATCTCAGTCTTAATGAAGTTATTCAAACTCAAATCTTGAATGCATGATGATGATAGGCCATGGTCTTCAAAAACGTGGTACTCGATGATCTCCCAAAGTGCTCGTATTTGAATACCACAATATGTATTGATTGATGTTTTTGTCCATTAATGGTCCATGAGTTTCTTTAAGTCAAGTCCATTTTAGAGTCGACAGATATCAGCGTCCTGCAAAACTGTTGGGGACTGGAGGCTCCCAGCAGACCCCAGACACTCCGCCCTGTCCATGACGTCACCCTCTAAAGCAATTCTTGTGCCTCAGCCTCCCAAGAAGCTGGGATTATAGGTATGTGCCACTTCGCCCAGCTAAGTTTTGTATTTTTAGTAGAGACAGGGTTACGCCATGTTCGCCAGGCTGGTCTCGAACACTCCTGACCTCAAGCGATCCACCCGCCTTGGCCTCCCAAAGTGCTGGGATTACAGGCATGAGGCACTGTACACAGCCTGATAAAAGTAATTTTTAAATAAAGTATAAGTGCAAAGAAAGCATTTGGTGTTAGTTTATTTGCCAGCATGTTTTTTTTTCCCTAAGTGTATGTAAATTAAAAATATGTGTCTTACAAAGGACGGAGTCTTGGAGTTGATGAAACACGGTGAAGGAATAACCGAGTGTGTACCATGGTTTGCTTAATTCTTTTCTGCTAATATTCAATACTTTCTCTTTTTTGGGACTTCTCACTTTTATCATTGTTACTTGTAATAATAATTATAAACTTAATCTACTTAACACTTTACAATTAATAAAATATTTTATTTGTATATTTAATGATTTGGTAATAAATTCCCATGGTTCAAAAGGTACAAAGGATATACAGGGAAAAGTCTCCCAACCAAGACTGTAGCCAGCCATCCAATTCCTCTCCTGGGGGAGGGCAACCAGTGTCAACGTATTCTTCTAGAAATATGTATGTATATATTCTACTTATTCCCCTCCCTTTGTATAATACTAACTGTAGTATCTGCTATACCACTATTGTCTTAATATTTACTGGGTGCTCTTGCTTACATTATATACATTAAAAATTTATATACAAAATTTGTAGCCACACAATAGTGCCAGTAAGTTGGCAGGCAAGTATGATGACAACTTAGCAGATGGTTATACTGAGGCCCAAAGAGGTGAAAGTGATTTCCTCAGTGACAGAGCTGAGACTCAGACCTGAGTCTTCTAACCCTATGAGGTGAGCACAGGAATTCCGTGTGTGAGTGGACCAGTTTCTTTTAAGTTGCACCATTCTTCCTTGAAATGCCAGTTATCATTAGACACTCCTGGGTGCTGGTTGGAGTCTATTAGTAGAGATCCACATGTGGCCTTTCAGGGATCATTAAGTGCTGGTGTAACTGTTCATCACACCTCTAAAGGAGGGGAATGGATTCTGCATATAGGCAGTGCAAAAGCATAGAAGTGTGGGAAAACCTTGTGAGGTGGAGGGGAATTGGCCTGTCTTGCTGGCTTTTCCTGCCCCTGGCTGCTTATATAACCTATTTAGGATTTGCCTTAACCAGTCTGTCATAGAGCTCATTCATCCATGCAGTGTCACAATGGATATAAACAGTTCCCCTGCACAGTGATAATGGAGGTGCTAAGGGGCACATAGAGAGGTAAGCAAAAAGGAACTGTTCTGCAGAGATTTCTTTTATTTTATTTTATTTTATTTTATTTTTTTTTGAGATGGAGTCTCGCTCTGTCACCCAGGCTGGAGTGCAGTGGCGTGGTCTCTGCTCACTGCAACCTCCACCTCCCAGGTTCAAACAATTCTCCTGCCTCAGCCTCCTGAGTAGCTGGGGTTACAGGCGTGTGCCATCACACCCAGCTAATTTTTTTGTATTTTTAGTAGACACAGGGTTTCACCATGTTGGCCAGCCTGGTCTTGAACTCCTAACCTCAGGCAATCCACCTGCCTCAGCCCCATAAAGTGCTGGGATTATAGGTGTGAGCCACTACGCCCGGCTGATTTCTGTAGTTCTTGCATTTCTGAGCCTGTCCTTGGTCCCCTTGTTTGACCTCAGTTGTTCCCCAAGTTAAATTCTCTTTTGACCATTCCTGATGCTGCTTCCTGAGTGCTTGCAAAGTATTATTCATTTTACTTATAAAGAAATGTGTTCAAATATATTGGATACTAATTGAAAATTGGCCAGTGGTATACTGGTAGATGTTTAAAGATCAGCTCTTGGGGAGAAAACATGGCCCTGATTTGTAGCATGTGCTGGCTTTTGTGATGTTAAATACTTCCATCTTGGTTGATTAAATTTGAAGTGAAGGAGATAAATGCAGGATGGCCAGAGAGGTGGTTACTGAAATGATTAGCATGTCCAGAGACATATGGTGAAACCAGGAGAGTTTATGTAGATAGGACAGTGTTTGGCTTATTTCAGCGAAGGAGGAATGTCATTAGCCAGGTGTGAACTTTGTACACATGCCAGGTCCCTGAGGAGTTTCCCTGCCATGCGATGCATGATACAGTGTTGCTCATACCTCCTTCCTTCCTTTCAGAACCTGTGGAAACCCAAGGCATTTACTAAGATCTGGAACCTGGGAAGAATAGGGGTTATTGTATTAGGAAACCTTCTCATACATGTAACTTTTTTTTTTTTGAGACAGGGTCTCACTCTGTCGCCCAGGCTGGAGTGCAGTGGCACAATCACAACTCACTGAAGCCTTGACCTTTCAGACTCAAGTGATCCTCCAGCCTCACTGGGCTTTTTTTTGTTGTTGTTGTTGTTTAAGTAGAGATAGGGTCTCATGATGTTACCCAGTCTATTCTTGAACCCCTGGGCTCAAGTGATCCACCTTGGCCTCCCAAACTCTCGGATTACAGGCATGTGCCCAGCCCCATGCAAACTGAAGTTTGAGAGTCACTGCCCAAAATCTTGGACCTTGAGGCTCATGCCGGACCAGGATCACTTTAAAGGATCATGGCCAGAGTTGGTGTCCCATAAAGGGAATCTAGCTGTGGTGTAGTCCCGGATCCCCACTGGTGTAGTGTTTGTTAGACTTTGGCTCACGTGCCAGAGTCTCCACATTCAGAGCCCTAGGACTTGCCACATAACCAGTGGTGTGTAGGGTGATTGGGATGGTGGTTGGGGAGGTAAAGTAGAGAGATGAACACTTGCTTGGTGCTGTTTCCATGCATTAATTCATTAGCCTACAGTAAAACCTGGCACCTATCCTCCCAGAACCCTCTCCTGGGCTGTTTTTCTTCCATATCCTGAGCACCTGGGGGCCTGGGGATGTCCTCTACCTAATCAGGTGGGAGGCCAGGTTTGGGGGTAAGGCAGAGCTACCTGTGACTGACTTCTTACCCTGCCCTCTTCCAGCTCTGTACCTTGAGTAGGTAACTTCATCTTTCTAATGTATAAAATGGAAATGATAATACCTATTTCTCTGGTATCTTTATATCAGGGAGTAGACTTCCATGACCCACCTTGTCTCTAACTCCCTCCTGAGGCCTAGGAGCCTCCTCCCACCAGAAGAATTCCTTCCAGCTACCAAGATTGGTGTGTAGAGGCAGCATCCTCACGCACAGCAGCTCTGACCCACTATCTCATGTTCTAGGAATTAACCGACTTGCAGAGGGATCCTCCTGCCCAGTGTTCTGCGGGACCTGTAGGTGATGACTGTAAGTATTTTTGGGGGCTTCAGGTTGCCAGGAGCATTGTAATTAAGACCCCCAAATTTAGACCAGGCACAATGGCTCACACCTGTAATCCCAGCTACTCGGGAGGCTGAGGCAGGAGAATCACTTGAACCCATGAGGCAGAGGTTGCAGTGAGCTGAGATCATGTCACTGCACTCCAGCCTGGGCAACAGAGCAGGACTCTGTCTCAAAAAGGAAAAACAAAACAAAACAAAACAAAACAAAAAAAAAAAACATCCAAATTTATCAGCCAGGCAGTGTTTAAGAAAACCAATCAGTTGTTTTCCTTTCATTTGCTTTTTCATTTGAGGTCTAGGCCGTGAGTTCACAGCAGCTTGGCTGGTCAGGTTATACTCAGAGTAGTACCTGCATTGCCTCTCATGTCCCATAGTCGCCACTTCCCTCTTCTGGGGCATGAGAAAGCGAGTTTGCCCTGAGGAGTCACATCGGCTGCTGGAAAGTGCCCTTGGCCAAGTCAAACTTGGGTGCTGGTGTCAATATTTTTGGAGTTGCTCTAGAGGGCCTGGTGGTGCTGCAGCTCCTGGGAGCAGAGCAGGATGGTCGATGAGGGATAGAGCAGGGTACCCTCTGCCTCTGCCAAAGGGAAGGACAATCCCTATTCTTTTCTTTCACTCTGCTCTTCCCTGAGGGAGACTAAGCAGCAGCTCTGGACAGCTTCTGGGGAGAGAGAGGGAGAAGCAGCACTGCCTGTGCCAGGCCTCTGCCATCCCTCAGAGGTGTTGGCAGAGGCTGAGCTGCCCAGCATTAGGGTTTCCAGGTCTGTCTTCTGCCCACTCACCTTATCTCCACTTTGTGGGCTTCTTGGGCTCTGGGACACATTCCTTCCCTGTGAGGCTTCAGTAACTGCAGCCGTAGGAAAGTAGGCAGGGAGGGGAGATACTGCGTGTTCAAGGAGAGTGGTGTCATAGGTACATATACCAAAGAATCAAAAACAGACTGAGATAGAATGTGTATGCCAACGTTCACAGCACCATTATTCATGATTTTCAGAAGCTGGTAACAACCCAAGCGTCCAGCAGTGGATGACAGATAAACAAAATATGGTTCTGATACACAGTACAGCATGGATGGGCCTTGAAAACATGCTGAGTGAAATAAGCAGGGAAGAAAAGGATGAATATATGATTCCACTTACAGGAAATATATAGATTAGGCAAATTCATAGAGACAGATGGTAGATGAGAGATTACCTGAGGCTGACAGGAGGGGAAATGGGAGAAATGATGCTTCATGGGTACAGAATTTGTTGGGGGTGATGGAAAGTTGTAGAAATGGATAGTGGGAATGATTCTGCAGCATTGTGAAGGGATATAATGCCACAGAATTGTACATTGAAAAGTTGTTTAAATTACATATTTTATATATTTCTTACTACAAAAATAAATTTTACCAAGCTGGAAAAAAATGAGGGCATGGTGTTATATGTGTACCTGTATGTTCTGGGAGGGGACCAAGCTTACAGGAGCAAGGGGTAGGCAGATGGAGCCACTGAAAATGAAGGACTCTAAAGGCTTTACATGGGAGTTTAAATCTCGTTTTTGGAGCAGAACAGAAATGTTTCCCAGCTGCCTGTGCAGAGTATAAGAAAGAACAATTCTGCTCCACTGTCTGCTGGTACCTGCTCATCACTCTGCTCCCCACTAATCAGTGTTTACCTCATATTGTCCTCACAAGCACCCCAGGTCTCCGTAGCATGCTTCCCCTCTTACCTGTCACTTAAGATCATATCAGATTAAACTGGGGTCTCTGTAAGCTTGAACTAGTTCTTGTTCTACCTTAGCTGTCTAGAGGCAGCTCCTTGATGCTCAGCTCAGCTCACATTTGCCTTGCACCACAGCCCAGTGCTAAGAGAGGCTAGCATCAAGACCACCCACCACAGTCAGACCTCAATGGGTGAGGTTTAGAAGGCATTGAAAGCTAGCCTTTCGGGCCATTTCACACCTGCCTTATGGGCACACAGCCGCTTCCAGCATCCCTCCTCTGTTTCCTTTCTCGTCCTCTCGCTTTTGGGCCTTCTCTTCTGACTCCGCCCTCAAGCCCTGCTTAGTGTCCCAGCAGCCCTCAAGGTTAAACTGAACAAGACCAGAGGATTACAACCTTCTGTTCTGAAATATATTAATTATCAAAAACACTTTTATTTAATAAAGAATTCCATTCATATTAATATTAGGCAAAGTTTTATCTACTGCCAACTAATGATTAACGTTAATTGGAATAAAAAGAGTCAAAAGCAAAAAAAAATGTGATATTTTCATGAACTCAGGCAGCCTTATTACAGGTAAAGGTATTCTCTTCAGCACCATTTCTTTGAAATATTGAAAAGGGCTCATGGGCCGCCTTGAGTACATTTGGACACCTCTAGGAGCTTGGGAAACTTCTGCTTTTGTCCCTGCACTTATGCTCCCACCCCAAACTTTGGTGCTTTCCTGGGCCTCCTGTTGGGTAGAGCCTGTGGGGTATTTATTTATTTATTTATTTATTTCCAGAACCTACTATTCACTTTATTTGATATTCTTTTTTTTTTTTTAAGAAAAATAAAGAAAAGAAAAAAGAAAGAAAGAAGGAAAAAAGAGAATGAAAGAAAGGGAAAAAGAAGAAGAAAAAGAGGGAGAGAGAACAGGAATCTCGCTCTATTGCCCAGGCTAGAATGCAGTCTAAAAATGGGTATTGAAAAGCTCTTTTATACTAATAATTGTGTTATACAATGGAGACAGGAAGGAATAAGGGAGGAAAATAACAAACAGCCAGCCAATATTTCATTTAAACATATGAAATGCTATGCAATTGCTGGGGAGTAATTTACTCCCAACCATGTGGTCTCTTTTAGAATAGATGTGATGTGTTACTGAAGAAAATGTATGTTTTGTGGATTTGGAGTAGAGAGTTCTGTAAATGTTTATTAAATTTACTTGTTCGAGGTCTAAGTTCAAGTCCCAGGTATCCTTGTTAACCTTCTGTCTCATTGATCTGTCCAATATTGACAATGTAGTGTTACAGTCTCCCACTATTATTGTGTGGGAGTCCAGGTCTCTTTGTAAGTCACCAAGAAGTTGGCCAGTGTATCTGGGTGCTCCTATATTGGGTGCGCATAGACTTAGGATCGTTAGCTCTTCTCGTTACATTGATCCCTCTACCATTATACAATGTCCTTCTTATCTCTTTTGGTTTCTATTACTTTAAAGTTTATTTTATCAGAGATGAGGATTACAACTCCTGCTTTTTTTTTTTTTTTTTTTGGCTCTCCATTTGGTTGGCAAATCTTCCTCCATCCCTTTGTTTTGAGTCTCTGTATATCCTTGCATGTAAGATGGGTCTGGATGCAGCTTACCGATGGGTTTTTTGGAATGGCTGATACTGGTTGTTCCTTTCTGTATATAGTGCTTCTTTCAGAAGCTCTTGTAAAGCAGGCCTGGTGGTAATGAAATCTCTGAGTACTTGCTTGTTGATAAAAAATTTTATTTTTCCTTCACTTATGAAACTTAGTTTGGCTGGATATGAAATTCTGGGTTGAAAG
>PVKV010031856.1:0-20515 GCA_004027835.1 Alouatta palliata | reverse complement strand
CACACACACAGACACACACACACACACAAACATCCCCAGGTGTGTGACCCCACAATACACACACACACACACACACACACAAACATCATCCCCAGGTGTGTGACCCAACACACACAGACACACACACAGAGAAACATCCCAGGTGTGTGACCCCACAACACACGGCACTGTGCACCGTCAGCCTGCACCCCACAGCGGGCCTGCATGACAGTCTCAGCTACGCTGCGCCCGACCAGTTGTGCTCACTGGGTCACACAGGCGGAAACCTGCGTGTGCCCAGGGTGAAGTCTGTTGGTCAATGTCACCGATCTTGCTGTGCTGCCTTGTTCTGAAAGACCCCTGAGCAGCACCGAATGGACAGGAGGCAAGCAGCTCTGCTGGGGACAGAGGTGACCACCACCCACGGGTAGGGGCTCCGTCCCCCACTCGGCCCACAATGGGGACTGGGAGGGTGGTGGGAGCCTGTGATGCCATCACAAGGGCAAAGGAGTCTGTGAGCCCAGTGCACAGATTGTGCTCCCCTCAGAGTGCGGGGACAGGCGTCTGGGACTGGAGCGAAACCAGTTGGCTTGGTGGAACAGACAGGGACAGAAGTGGAGCCTCCAAACTAGAGGAGGCAGGGGCGACGGTGACCAAAGCTGGCCACGGACACAAGGATGCTGCAGCCCACTGTCCGCCCTCCGCAGACACGTCAGAACCCAACTAGGAGACAGCCCGTTCAGCAAAGGCTAGAAAGTAAAAACACACCTGCATAGCCCGGGGACCAGAGAGGACGAGGCCAGGCAGAGAGGTCGAGGCTGGAACTGCAGGAGAACGGGAGAGCACAGAGCAAAGCCTGGCTGCGGCTGAGACAAGACAGAGAGAAATAGGGGGCCTGGAGGCTTCCATCAGAAAGGGGGAAAACTGAAAAACAGAGACAACAAAGTATGGATTACACCAGAACGAAAAAAGAGAGGGGAAAACATGAATAAGGATGAATCTAATTTATGAAATGAGGAGATGAACAAGACCCTAAAACCAAGGCAAAGAGAAGAATGGAAATATTAACACAAGAGGGTAATATAACGAAAAATAAAAATTAATGAAGATCAAGAAAATGAAGCATTGTCTCGGTGCTGGCCAGGTGCGGTGGCTCACACCTGTAATCCCAGCACTTTCGGAGGCCGAGGAGGGCAGATCGCCTGAGCCTACGAGTTCGAGACCAGCCTGGGCAACATGGCGAAAACCTATCTCTACAAAAACTAAAAATAAATTAGCCAGGCATGGTGATGGGCGCCTGGAATCCCAGCTCCTTGGGAAACTGAGGTAGGAGCATCCCTTGAGCCCAGGAGGCGGAGGTTGCGGTAAGCCATGATCTCACTGCTGCACTCCGGCCTGGGCGACAGAGTGAGACTCTGGCTCAAAAATAAATAAATAAATAATGTTAAAGCTTGTTTCTGTGAAGAAAACTAATAAATGGTCTACCATCTGGCAGAAAAATCAGTAGAAAGAGGAGCGTGGTGACGGAGGCTGCAGACATGGCACTGTGGTGGAAGAATTCCATAAACAACTTTGTGACAATCTGAAAACCGAGCAAACAGCCCATTCCCAGGAGAAAGATAACACGGAATCGACTCAAGGCGAAGTTCGAACCTTCAATAGACTTAATTTGTTTTAAAGACATCCAACCCTGCATTCCGAATCAGGGGTGCAAAGAAAACAAACCATTGAACCAGTAGTTAAATCTCCTACAAGAAAAAATAGTATGAATGTTTCAAAATCACATTATGACCAAGGGGGTCCTTTATTATTATTTTTTTAATTTTATCTTTTTAAAGAGATGGGGTCTTGCTCTGTCACCCAGGCCAGAGTGCAGTGCTGAGATCCTGGCTCACTGCAGCCTCAAACTCCTGGGCTCAAGCAGTCCCCCACCTCAGCTTCTCACAGAGCTGAGACTACCCCTGCCTTACCACCACACCTGGCTACTTTCTTTTCTTTTTAGAGATGGGGTCTCACTATGTTGCCCAGGCTGGTCTCAAACTCCTGGCCTCAAGTGATCCTCCCCGCTCGGCCTCTCAAAGTGCTGGGATTACAGGTGAGAGCCACCACTCCCAGCTTTGAGGGTTCTTTTTAATGTGATAACAGTTTTACATCAGAAAACTGAATGATGTAGTGATTCATGTTTACAACACATAACAAATGTAAACACTACAGAAGAATTGGGGTAAAATATTAACACCATCCATAGACATTCTTAGTCCATTAAGGACAGAAGGGAGGAAGGTGTCATTCACAAGCCAACAGCAAACATAATCCCTAATCGCGAAATGCCAGGAGATTTTCTTTAAAATCAAGAATAAGGCGAGAATGCCGGCTTCCCAGCTTCTACTTCAAATGGACCAGGTGTCACCTCCAGAGCTGTAAGAAAGGAAAAAGCTTTCTTTGTAGGAAGAGACTGGTAGGCAAGAAAAACACTGTCATGTTCACAACCATGTAGCTGTCTGCACGGACACCCAAGAGAATCCCCAGTCCTGAATGGTCAGAACTCAGGAGAATTCATGGCAACCACCTGTGCGCACAGGCACTAAAAGTGAATGCCTCCTCACGAACCAGCCAGAGGCACGGAACACAACGTTTAAGGATACCGTTTGCGATAGGAATGTCCAAAACATGTGATAATAAGAATAAATCCAACAAAAGATGGCCAAGGCAATTACAAAGAAAAGTTAAAAAAAAAAAAAAAAACCTAATTGAAATACATCAAAGGGCCGGGTATGGTGGCTTACCCCTGTCATCCCAGCACTTTGGGAGGCCGAGGCAGGTGGATCACTTGAGGTCAGGAGTTCGAGACCAGCCTGGCCAACATGGTAAAACCCCATCTCTACTAAAAATACAAAAATTAGTCAGGCATGGTGGTGTGTGCCTGTAATCCCAGCAGTTTGGGAGGCTGAGGCAGAAGAATCCCTTGAACCCAGGAGGCGGAGGTTGCAGTGAGCCGAGATGGAACTGTTGCACTATCTTAAAAAAATATTAATTCCCCTGAACTAATCTATGAATGCAGGGCCATTCAACCATATTCTAACCAGGCTTCCACCACACCCAGCTAATCTTTGTATTTTTAGTAGAGACAGGGTTTCACCACACTGGCCAGGTGGGGCTCGAACTCCTGACCTCAGGTGATCTGCCTGCCTCAGCCTCCCAAAGTGCTGGGATTACAGGCGTGATCCACTGCCCCAGCTTATAACAAGGAAAATTTGTTAAACAAGTAGTAAAAACCACAATCCAGAGAATAAAGAGATTGGTAAATTCAACAAGAAAAAACTAAGGTTTTTAATATGTGAACTTATCTGCATCAAAAGACACCGTAAACCAAGCAAAAAAAACAAGTCCTCTCTTGGGAAGAGGTGTTTGTAACACGTATCACTGATCAAGAATTAGTTTTCACTATCTAAAAAGAAGGTAGGACCCCATTAGAAAAAAAGGCTAGCAACTGAATAGAAAAGTGGATGAGAGGGTGCGACCAGCAGCTCGCAGGGAAGAGAAGCTGAATGGTCAGCACACACATGAGAGGAAAGCAAATCAAAACTGCAAAGTGGATGAACAAGGCACAGACATCGGTCTAGAGAAGGAAGAGCTCATTTCTGCAGAACGCCAGCTAAATGGAGGTGAAATGACAGCGTGAAGAAGGCACCATCTGGCATTCACTGAGGGGATCGCTGACTGAGACAAGGATTACCATTGGACGCCCAAGTCACAGGTGAAAGTTAACAGGGACAAGAACGTTCCGTCTCAAAGAACCACCTGACTGATGACTTACAAAGTTAAAAGGACATTTTGAAAATAGAGAACCCCGGCCAGGCGTGGTGGCTCATGCCTGTAATCCCAGCACTTTGGGAGGCCAAGGCAGGTGGATCACGTGAGGTCAGGAGTTCGAGACCCACCTGGCCAACATGGTGAAACCCCGTCCCTACTAAAAAAATCAGCCGGGCCTGGTGGTGTGTGCTTGTAATCCCGGCTGAGGCTGGGCAGGAGAATGGGTTGAACCCGGGAGGCGGAATTTGCAGTGAGCCGAGATCGCACCACTGCACTCCAGCCTGGGTGACAGAGTGACACTCCATCTGAAAAAAAAAGCAGTGGCTCCAAATGGCATCATGGCCACGGCAGGCCAGCTTGAAGGGTGCATTCCTCAGTCCAGCCTTTGCATTCCTGGGTACAGACTGCTGTTGGTAATTACAAAGACTCAGAAAACCTCCAAACATTCACGAAGAGAAGAATGGGCAGGTACACGGTGGTGTATTCCTAGGTGGGTTTCACGTGATTAAAGCTGACCTGCGACTGTGAGCAACCCGTGGTGAAGTCTTGAACACAGCCACCATATTGGGGGGTGGTGAGCCAGTTGCAAAAAGAAAAATCATGCTACTTACGTGAAATTTCAACAATATTTTCATATTTTTAAAAATCCCATGTACCTGGATATGCATAACACACACTTAGATGAACCGTCCCGGCCAGCAGGGGAGGGCTTCCACTGCAAGGAGCTGCGCAGAGGACTCACACGGAAGGCATCGGGTTCTAGTTCTTTTCTGAGGAGGGGAGGGGGATAGGGTCTTACTCCGTTCCCAGGATGGAGTGCATGGCACCATCGCCATTCACTGCAGCCTCAACCTCCCAGTCTCAGGGGATCCTCCCACCTCAGCGTCCTGGGTAGCTGGCACTACGGATTCTGTATTTTTTTATAGAGATGGGGGACTCACAATGTTACCCAGGCTAGTCTCAAACTCCTGAACGCGAGCCTCCCAAACTGCTGGGATTACAGGCATGAGCCACCATGCCCAGCCATGTTGTTTTTCTGAAGCTAAGTGGGGGGCTGGGTAGATGGGGGCTCTTCCTAACTTTATTTATGCCTACTGGCATCGTTAAAATAGTTCCTAATTGTTAACTATAGGGGGAAGGGCATTTGCTGAAAGTCAATTCTTATTTCTGAAAGCAAAACAATACGAAAGCTCAATAAACTATAGAAAACTATAAATAAGCACTTCCTGTATCTCCCCTTGCTGGGGGAACACTGAGGCATTCCAGTCCAAGGCAGGAACCAAAGAAGGATGCCTGCTTTTACCGTTACCGTTCCAGCCTGGAAATGCCACGTGTAACTTCTGGAAAGGAGGGGCCCCAGCAGCACATTCCTGGGAGCCCCTGGAGAGTCGGCGGAAGAGCTTTCAGAATGAATGAGGGAATTCAGGAACACGGCCAGATGCAAAATACACATTTTAAATCCGTTTTTACAATGTGTGTTTTAAACCAACAACCACCAGCTAGAAAATAAAGTAGAAATTATCCAAAATATTATCGAAAAAATCCAACCACTACCAGCTAGAAAATAAAGTCGAATTTGAATTGTTTTTATTCTAAAAACACCCAAAGAGTATAAAGTACTTAGCCATGGTCCTCTTGAACAAAGTGTTTGGGGTCTGTAGGAAGAAAACGACAAACCTTAATGAGAAATGTGAGAAAAAAAACCTTTGAAAGAGAAAGAAAAAAGTGAGTAGGAAGTTTGACTCTTACAAAAAAATCATTTCTTTCCAAATGAATGTGTAGGTTTATCAGATTTTCAACCAAAATTCGAGTGAGTTTCTTCGGGGTGGGGGTGGGCGTGGGTGGGAGATACTTGGCAAGAAGCAGCTGAAATTCATACAGGAGAAACACAGAGAAACAGCCAAGAACATCTGGAACATCGGAGCAGATTTCAAGAGCGAAGGTAATGTAGCGGATGGATTCACATTTAGAGCTCCCTGCAGACCAGCAGTTGGACAAAGCGTCTTTGGCCCTGGCCCCGTAACTCTTGCTGCAGGCTGAGAAGGTAGATGGTCTTATCCTGGGAGTCCTCCCAGAGAGCAAACCGAAGCTGAGGGGGAGTTGAACAAAATCCTGAAGGTCACACGGCTAGAAGGCAGTGCGGTCAGCCCTCAGCCCTTGCCTCATGACTCCCACAGCCACACTTACCCTCATTCCACCATATCTACCTGCGGGATGCCTTGTATGTGCAGGAAGCTGAGGGGCTCAAGGAAGTCTGGGAGGGATCTTTCATAAAAGAGGTCGGGAAAATCAGGTATGCACTGGGGAGGAAAAGAAGGCAGGGAGACTTGCTCTCCACATCAAATGCCAAAATACATTCCAGGTGAATTACAGAGGTCAATGTGAAAAAAAAATGGTTAAAAATAAAGCTAGGGGCTGCCAGGCACGGTGGCTCACGCCTGTAATCCTAGCACTCTGGGAGGCCAAGATGTCCAGATCACCTGAGGTTACGAGTTCGAGACCAGCCTGGCCAACGTGGCGAAACGCTGTCTCTATTAAAAATATTAAAAAATAAACCAGGCGTGGTGTCGGGCGCCTGTAATCCCAGCTACTTGGGAGGCTGAGGCAGGAGAATCGCTTGAACCCCGGAGCCAGAGGTTCAAGCCAAGATCGCACCACTGCACTCCTGCCTGAGCAAGACTCCATCTCGAATAAAGAAAGAAAGAAGCTAGAGAGATGTGTGGTGCACACTGGTCCGCTTCCACGTGGGGGAACAGTGTTTCCAGCTTTAGAACAGTGGCAGCCTCATGGAAGAAAAGGGCAGCTCGGCCCATTTCACCACTTCAACATTTCAAGTTTCTGTCTATCCAAACATGAAAAGGCAGATTTCCACTCCTGGCTGAGATGGGGTCGCAGACACTGGGTTTATCTTCCTGCCTGAGACAACCAAACAGCAAAACAGAACAGATGCAAATACACAACACAATGGCTCTCAAGACCCCACACACGTGAGCTGTGCACGACAGTGCTCCCTGACGCTGGGAACTGGCCGTGGGGGCCCTCTCGCCTTCCATACACTTCCTGCTGGGTTTCCAGGCCTCAGTGCAGGAAGCAGGAGTTGAGTGGGGCCCACAGAGTCCCTGAGCTGATGAGACAGAGCTGGGGGTCTCCAGGCAGCTGAAGTTCGTGAAGCTCAAGAACTGCTCAGAGAGAAGCTGAGACCCGAGAGAGCCCCCTGGAGTATTTGGCACAGAGCCGCCGGCACAGGCCAGGGAGGAAAGGTCCGGGGCGGGAAAGCACTGTCTGAGGGCTGGAGAGACAACGCTAGACGCCCACACGGACATAGGAATTGTGTCTGCTCCCACCAGCCACAGCAGAAAACCTGGGAAAACCTGATCACACACCGCCGTCGGGGGCTCAGAAACGTCTGGTCTCCGTAGAGGGGAGTAAGTTAGCCCACGCTATCCCCGACCTCCCTTACAAATGGTAAAAGTAATAGTTGAAAGGATCAAACTGTTTGCAGGTGAATAGCTACCTTCCAGAACAAAGCTCAGGAATGTTTGTGGAAATATAAAAGTATCTAGTACCCACTGAGTTAAAGTTTACAATGTCCGCATTCCAATAAAAAAAAAATTATCAAAAAGACAAAGAAGCAGGAAAAGCTGACCCATAAAAAAGAGGAAATATCAATCAGAGCCAACTGCGGGACGCAAAGCTGAAAACTGAAAACCCTAAGGCAGCCTCTGAAATAACGAAACAAAGACTTACAGCGAAAAAGCCAGCGAAGAAGATAATGCAAGGAAAACTTCTCGTTAACCAAAAGCAGGCAGAAAAAGAGTAAAAGGGAGAAAAGAACGGATGGGACAAACAGAAAGCAAGTAACAGAGTGGCAGATTCTAATCTAACCACACCAGTAAGCACGTTAAATACAAATGGGCTTCATTCCCCAGTTAGGAAAATACAAATGGCCTTAACTCCCTAGTTAAGAAGCAGAGGGCTGTGCATGGTGGCTCACGCCTGTAATCCCAGCACTTTAGGAGGTTGCTGCAGGAGGATCCCTTGAGCCCAAGAGTTCAAGACCAGCCTGGGCAACAGACAGAGAACTCATCTCTCCAAAAAAAAAAAAAAATTAGCTGGGCATGGTGGCATGTAGTCACAGCTACTTGGGAGGCTGAGGCAGGAGGATCCCTTGAGCCCTGGAGGTCAAGGCTGCCATGAGCCATGACCACCATGAGCCGTGATTGCACCAATACACTTGAGCCTGGGTGACAGTGAGACCCTGTCCTCCACCAAAGAAAAGAAAGAAGCAGAGGTTGTCTGATTGATAAAAACGCAAAGCCCAACTATGTGCTGCCAGTAAGAAATATGGTTTAACTGGCCAGATGCAGTGGCTCATGCCTATAATCCCAGCACTTTGGGAGCCCGAGGAGGTAGGATTGCTTGAGCCCAGGAGTTCGAGACCAGCCTGCGCAACATTTCTACTAGGGTTTGGTAGAAACCCTGTCTCTACCACAAATACAAACATTAGCCAGGTGTGTGGTCTGTGCCTGTAATCCAAGCTTCTAGGGAGACTGAGGCATGAGAATTGCTTGAACCCAGAAGACAGTGGTTCCAGTAAGCTGAGAAGACGCCACTGCACTCCAAGGCAAGAGTGAGACTCTGTCTTAAAAAAAAAAAAAGGAGAGATTTTCAACTTTCTGGAATCCCCTTCCACACAGTGGGAGCTCCCTCTGAGATTTCCTCTCTGGAATTCCTTTCCACACTTTTCATGGAAGCCTTTCTCTTCTCCTTTCCTTCTCTTTTCTTTGCCTAAATAAAATCACCTTTCTGCAAAAAAAAAAAAAAAAAAAGGAAAGAAAAGCAGGTCAGGTGCGGTGGCTCACACCTGTAATCCCAGCACCAGCACTTTGGGAGGCCGGGAATCACCTGAGGTCAGGAGTTCGAGACCAGCCTGGCCAACGGGGCAAAAACCTGTCTCTACCAAAAATTCAAAAATTAGCTGGGTGTGGTGGTGAGCTTGCCTGCAATCCCAGCTACTCGGGAGGCTGGGGTGGGGAGAACTGCTTGAATCCGGGAAGCAGAGGCTGTAGTGAGCTGACATTGCACCACTGCAGTCCAGCCTGGGCAACAGAGCAAGACTCAGTCTCAAAAAAAATAAAGAAAAGAAAAAAAGAAAAGAAAAGTCTCAAATCAATGACCTCGCTCTCAGCTTAAGGAAAATAGAAAAAGAAAAGCAAATTAAACCCAAAGCAGCAGAAGAAAGGAAATAGTACACATCAAGTGGAAGCTGAGAAAACAGAAAACAATAAATCATAGACGAAAACTGAAAACACCAAAACCTGGTTCTTTAAGAATGTTGGCAATCCGGATAAACCTTTAACCGATTTGATGGAGAAGGCCCCAGGGGAAGGAAGAGAAGGACAGAAATCACCAATATTAGGAATAAGAGGGCGGTGTGAGCGCAGAGTCTGCAGAGATGAAAATAATGAGGCCGGGCAAGGTGGCTCACGCCTGCAATCGCAGCTCTTTGGGAGGCTGAGGCAGGAGGATCACCTGAGGTCAAAGGTTCAAGACCAGCCTGGCCAACATGGTGAAACCTCGTCTCTACTAAAAACACACAAAAAATTAGCTGGACATGGTGGTGCGTACCTTTAATCCCAGCTATTCGGGAGACTGAGGCAGGAGAATCACTTGAACCCGAGGGTGGGGGGGAAGGGGGGCAGAGGTTGCAGTGAGCCAAGATCGTACCATTGCACTCCAGCCTGGGTGACAAAGCAAAACTCCATCTCAAAAAATAATAATAAAAACAAATAAAAATAAAATACAATAAAGCTTTCTCCATCTATGGCGAACTGTAACCTAACTGGACGTGTAAACCAGTAACGGTAAGTAAACTCCTTTTGTCCCAATCACTGAGTTTCGGCCAGTCAAAAGTAGCCAGTGGTTCAAACCATGTTCAAATAAGCTGAACACTGACCTGTAGCCAGTCTGGCTGTTCTGCGCCTCACTTGAGCTTTCTGTGACTCATCTTCCTTTTTCCGTCCATACATCTTCTTCCACCAGAAGGCAGTGATGGGGCTTCTCTGAACGTGCTCTGGTCTGGGGGCTACCTGATGTGCGAATGAGGCTTTACTCAATTAAACTCTGTTAAACTTCATTTACCTAAGGTTTCTATTTATTCATTTATTTATTTATATATTGGAGACAGGCTCTCCCAGTGTCGCCCGGGCTGGAGTGCCGAGATCTCGGCTCACTGCAGCCTCCGCCTCCTGAGTTCAAGCGATTCTCCCACCTCAGCCTCCAGAGTAGCTGGGATTATAGGCATGCACCAGCACGCCCAGCTAATTTTTGTATTTTTATGTATTTATTTATTTATTTATTTATTTTTGAGAGGGAGTCTCGCTCTGTTGCCCAGGCTGGTGTGCAGGGGTGTGACCTCTGCTTACCGCAACCTCGACCTCTGGGGTTCAAGCGATTCTCATGCCTCAGCCTCCCGGGTAGCTAGGATTACACGCATACACCACCACGCCCGGCTAATTTTTGTATTTTTAGTAGAGATAGGGTTTCATTATGTTAGCCAGGCTGCTCTCGTCAAACTTCTGGCCTCAAGAGATCCATCTGCCTCAGCCTCCCAAAGTGCTGGGATCACAGGTGTGAGCCACCACACCCAGCCTTAAATTTTCTCTTTAAACAGATGGCGTCAGTAGTGGATCTGACGTAGAGCTTCCAGTGGCCCCCAGGAGCTCTGACTGACCAATGGAGGTACCCACAGGGCCCACTGTGCCCTCGGCTCTCTCGGAGCAGAGGAAGTTCGTGGGCAGTTCTCTCTTGGATTCCCAAGCTCCATGCCTTCGTGTTTTGAGCTGTCTGAATGTGCTTGAGCAAATGTTTTCTCTAAACTGAGTCCAGAAGTCATGGCAGAACCGGACTGGGTCCAGGACTGAACAGGGTTTGATCATTCAGTGGCTTGGCTCCAGTTCGAGGCCTGGTATGTCTGACTGGGACAGGTGGACGCTGGCTGGAGACCGCAGGACGGCAGGAGGGGCACACTGCAGCTTTGGGAAGTTCACAAGGATTTTTCTGCTCTACGCTTTTGGTTTCTTTTTCTTGCACAGTTAGGTAGGGAAAAGTCACTGCTGAGCTGATCTCAGGGATCTAAGAACCGAAGCCAAGATTTAATGTAAAATGGGATCCTTAATCTCTGAAAAACGGAGTGCCTTCTGGCTTGTATGACCGTGTCAGGCCCCGGAAGCAGCCAGTGTTTACGGAAGTGGTGGCATCTTCCTACAGGTGAATGGGAATGATGGTGGAACATTCCAGGTGAACACCACTGCACTGTAAGACGTGCACCTAAAAACAAGGGCTCCTAATTAGTCTCATCAGCGACGCCCACGGATGTGAAAAAGCTTCCAAAATAATTTCAGTATCTTTATTCCCTCTTTTAAAAGTGTCTGCACAAAAGGCAAATAAGGCCTGGCACAGTATCTCATGCCTATAATTCCAGCACTTTGAGAGGCCAAGCAAGGGAGGATCACTTGAGCCCAAGAGTTTGAGGCCAGCCTGGGCAACATAGTGAGACCCCTCCCTGCCCCCCAACCCTTCAATCTCTACAAAAATTAAAAAGTTAGCTTAGCACGGTAGCACTCACCTGTAATGCCCACTGCTTAGGAGGCTGAGGTGGGAGGTAGAGGCTGTCTCAGAGGCGTGTGAACCAGAGAAACTCCATCTTGAACAGGAGCTGGATAAAATGACGCTGAGACCTACTGGGCTGCATTCCCAGACGGTGAAGGCATCTAAGTCACAGGATGAGATAGGACGTCAGCACAAGATACAGGCCACAAAGACCTTGCTGATAAAACAGGTTGCAGTCAAGAAGCCGGCCCAAACCCACCAAAACCAAGATGGTCACGAGAGTGCCCTCCGGTCGTCCTCCCTGCTGCACTCACACCAGGGCCATGACAGTTTACAGATGCCAAGGCAACGTCAGGAAGTTACGCTATACGCTCTAAAACGGAGAGGCAACAATAATCCAGCCCTTGTTTAGTATATCATCAAGAAATAACCATAACAACGGGCAGCCCGCAGCTCTCAGGGCTGCTCTGTCTATGGAGGGCCATGCTTTCATTCTTTTGCTTTCTTAGTACGCTTGCTTTTTGCTTTGTGCTATGGACTCGCCCCGAACTCTTTCTTGCACGGGATCCAAGAACCCTGTCTTGGGGTCCGCATCTGGACCCCTTTCCTGTAAGAGCTGCAGGGAGCTGTGATGGCACCACCGCACTCCAGCCTGGGTGACAGGGCGAGACCCTGTCAAGTAAGATAAAGACAAAATAAGATAATAGATATGAATTAATTAATTAAGACAAATGAAAAGCTTAAGTGATCAATTGATAAGAAAAAATGAACCTGTTCAGTTTTTGGCCTGGTTACCATCCCGGACAGAGAGCTGTCCTACATCAAGTGTTCCTGAACGGTCTCTCTAGCCCAGCAGGCTTACTTCAGCTCTCTCCGAGCAGAGCGAAGGCTTTCTTTGCCCTATTCCTTAATGGGCTCCACCCTGTACTCAGTCATTTTAGCTAAGAAACAGTAGCTAAGTTAGAAGGACCACCTGTCTTAGGTTGGTGCGAAAGTCACTGTGGTTTTTGCAATTACTTTTCAACCAACCTAATAACTAAAATGCACCTTTCTGGCATTCAACTGGCTATCTTTAAACCATTTTGTGAAAGAAATTTAAATCTCCGTAAGACATTTCCATTTGTAATGATGTCTGAGAGGGACACAGCTTTGTTTTAAATTTACGTAACAAGTCTTACCTTTGTTTCGTTTTTGAGACTGAGCCTCATTCTGTGCCCAGGCTGGAATTCAGTGGCAAGATCTCGGCTCACTGCAACCTCCACCTCCCAGGTTCAAGCAATTCTCCTACCTCAGGCTCCCAAGTAGCTGGGACTACAGGCACGCACCACCACACCAGGCTAATTTTTTGTATTTTTAGTAGAGACGGGCTTTCACCATATTGGCCAGGCTGGTCTCGAACTTCTGACCTTGTGAGCTGCCCGCCTCTGCCTCCCAAAGTGCCGAGATTACAGGTGTGAGCCACCAGTGTGGGCCTTACCTTGGTTTAAGGTGTTTTTCCTGGCCATCTTGTCTTAACTGCGCCTTGCTTTTTCCTTGGTTTGAGCAAATGATGGTACAGTAGCTGGGCTTAAAGTCTCAGCTCTGTACTTTTCAGATAGACATTTTCTGCCTGGTTTCACCTATCCAGACAAATTGTTCCCTGGATAACAGTTGCTCAGGATGACAAAACAAGTAATCAGAAGATTGATAGTCTAAAGGAGGAAAAGAAAAACAATTTGAAAGCTGGCAAATGAAAATTTCTCTGTGAAATCTGTAAGATCTTTTTCTACCTGTGTCTGTTACGACTATATGTCTCTACATGTTACATGTATCTGATAATATTTAGGAAATAAAGCTGAAACTGCCTTTGCCCTGTCTCTCGGACTGAGACAGTAAGATATCTCACTTAATCGACTCCATCTTGCTTCCAACCCCCAAGCCGCTCTTGTTCATTTCTGGGTGTAGGCTGAACTCACTTTGGGAGAAACTTAGTTTATAGTTTATACTTTAAAACAAAGATGATAACAGCCCTTTCCCAAAGAAGACCTCCCTCTGACTTGGGGACTAGATGGCCTTTGTAGGACTAACAGCAGCCACAAGATTAGAAATGATGGTTTAGACGTCATGCAGCTGGAGGTTACGAGATTCTGCCCCTCCCTAAACTGCTCCTAAGATCAGTGCCCAAGATATTTTGCAGACCCTGGATTTAACAATCAGTTGGCACCACCCAGATCAATAAGCTTGCTCATCTGATACTGTGGTCCCCATCCAGGAACTGACTCAGCACAAGAAGACAGCTTCCTCCCTGTGATTTCATCCCTAACATTCAGCTTTCATGGCTCACTGGCTTCCCCTCGCCCACCAAGTTGTCCTTAAAACTCTGCTCCCCCAGCCGGGCATGGTGGCTCACACCTGTAATCCCAGCACTTTGAGAAGCAGAGGCGGGTAGATCACCTGAGGTCAGGAGTTGGAGACCAGCCTGACCAACATGGTGAAACCCCGTCTCTACTAAAAGTGCAAAAATTAGCCAGGTGTGGTGGCAGGCGCCTGTAGTCCCAGCTACTGGGAGGCTGAGACAGGAGAACTGCTTGAACCCGGGAGGTGGAGGGTGCAGTGAGCCAAGATGGCACCATTGCACTCCAGCCTGGGTGACAGAGAGGGACTTCATCTCAGCAAAATAAAATAAAATCTGAAAATAATTGTATATTAAATTAACTAACAGACGATCATAAACTGTCCAAGCAATTTGTAAGTAAGTTAAAATGCTAAAACGTTAATTACTAAACATAAAGTGGCCGGCAAGGTGGCTCACACCTGTAATCCCAGTACTTCAGAGGGCCAAGGCTGCACCCGAGGTCAGGAGTTCGAGACCAGCCTGGCCAACATGGCGAAACTCCATCTGTACTAAAAATACAAAAATTAGCCGGATGTGGTGGCACACACCTGTAATCCCAGCTACTCAGGAGGCTGAGGCAGGAGGATCACTTTAACCTGGGAGGCGGAGGCAGAGGTTGCAGTGAGCCAAGATCACACCACTGCACTCCAGCCTTGATGACGCCGTCTCAAAAACAAAAAAAAACCAGATCTGTAAAGAAATATTTGAGGAGGGCTGGGTGCGGTGGCTCACACCTGTAATCCCAACACTTTGGAAGGCCGAGGTGGGTGGATCACTTGAGGTCAGGAGTTCGAGATCAGCCTGGCCAACATGGTGAAAGGCAAAACTCTGTCTCTGCTAAAAATACACAAAATTAGCTGGGCGTGGTAATCCCATTGAGGAGGGAGGTTGAGGCAGGAGAATGGCTGGAACCTGGGAGACGAAGTTTGCAGTGAGCCGAGACAGCGCCATTGCACTCCAGCCTGGCAGCAAGAGCGAAACTCCGTCTCAAAAATAATTAAACAAATACATACATGCATACATAAATATTTGACGAAACAGCTTTCTAAAAAAACTATGAAGTGGTTCTTCTCTACAAACACTGATATAAAATAGTTCACAATGATTTCTGAGGCTTTTTACCGGAATGCGGGTTACTAACCATTGCAAGCTCAGTTAACATTGGCACAGTGGCGGTTGTAAGTTGTTAAAATTATTTACGACCAATGTTTGGTTTGCCAAACTCATATCCCTGGGAAGACAATCAAAACTTCAATTCCATTTCTGCTGCCCGATGGGCCACGTAAACATTTCTGGAGAGATTTCATTCCATTGTCACTTTCGGCGCATGTTTTCCGGGTGTATAGAAGCTTTCCCATGCCAGAGCACTGATGTTTCAGCTGAAAGACTATTGGAAAATTGTTTTTCTCATGGGACGTGCCTTGAGAAATCCCCAGTGATGGAGGTGCTTGTTTCACTGCACGAGTGGAAAAACTGTGAAATAAGTCGTTACAGATACAGTAACACTAAGCAAGGTAACTGGATGCACTGGACTGCCTCGGTCAAGGGCGTCGCCGACGGATCCCGCTGGATCCATTTCCGGCGGAAAACGTAAGATGACCCCTTATGAAACAGTCCTTGGAAGGCCTGTGGTCCTGATAATCATGGAACGTCACAGTTCTTCCGCTCTGAACTCCGATATGACTGAAGGCTCCTAGGTCTGAATGCATCATGCTCAAGTCTATTTTCACCAGGTACAGAAAGCTTTCCCCGGTCCACTGAGGCCCCAGCAAACCCCTCACAATGTAGGACCCAGGCGTCTGGTGTTCTGAGGATATCAGAGAAAGACCTGCCACCCGCAGTGCAGCAAAACGTGAGGACTCTGAGCCCTGGGTTCATTCTCACAGCTCAAGAGGGTACCGCCAGACTGTCGGAACTGCAGCCCCATTGGAGCTTTTAAGGTAAAGCTAATCAGGGAAGCTTCTCCCCAGAAGCAGATGGCATCCCAGACGTGGACAGCTTTTTCCCGAGAACTCACCTGCCGTCAGGAGACTCTTATGCCTCTGAACAACAGAACTAAAAAGGGCTCTCTTCTGTGCCCTCGTGAGGTTAGACTTCTATTTGTGGAGGATGTTGCAGCCAGTCCTATACACAGACAACCTTTTGCCTTGAGAGTTGGAAGACGAAGGGCCAAAGCAGGTGAAAAAATATATATTTTATTTTTTTGAGACAGTCTTACTCTGTTGCCCAGGCTGGAGTGCAGCGGCATGATCTCACCTCACAGCAACCTCCGCCTCCTTGGTCCAAGCAATTTTCCTGCCTCGGTCTCCCAAGTAGCTGGGATTACAGGCACCCATCACCACGCCCAGCTAAGTTTTGTGTTTTTAGTAGAGACTGGGTTTCACCATGTTGGCCAGGCTGGTCTCGAACTCCTGATCTCAAGGGATCTGTCCACCTTGGCCTCCCACAGTGCTGGGATCACAGGTGTGAGCCTGGGTGAAAAATTTTAATGGTACGTTGCTGCAACATAATCAGTCACAAATAGCATTGTCCCCTCCTCTTAACCCACATCACAGGTGAAAGACAACCCTGCACGAGGCCTTCTCTCTTCCAGACGGGCATCGCTTATCAGGCCTCTTTCTCCACGGTTTGGATCGAATGAGGCAAAGATTTAAAATGTATCCCTTGTAATTGGCTCTGTAACAGATTCTGCTGCACAGGCTCTGGTTACACAGCAGACTGAAGTTTCTCTTGCTAACGCTGTGTGAGATGACAGGCTGGCTCGGCATTCCTCGCCAGCTACACAGAGGAGGGTCTGCGCCTTGCTCACACCTGTTATTGCACATGGAGGAATAGATCAGGTATTAGAAAGATTCAGTGGCAGGGAATAAACACACAGGCTGCTCGTTTGAAGTGAGGAGACTCTTTATCTAGCTCGCCCTTTGATCTATTTGATTTTAGTCGGTGTGGTTCATGGGACCCCACCTAAGGAACATACTCCAAATTCTGGGTGTTAAATATTATCTCCCTGAGGGTCCTAATCCCCGTCTGCCTGGTGCGCTGCGTTCCCTCTGGTTCTGAGTGTTTGTATGCCGCCTTCTGTCGGATGTGAAATGGTGTCTGTTTGATGGGAGCAGCAAAAACTCAAAGAAACCTGTGACCGTGAGGACACGGCAAGCTATGCTGTGACCACTCTGGGTGGGGACTGAGAGCGGGACAAGGGCCCTAAGGCCGGGCTACACTTCCCAGAAGATGAGAACCTGACCAAAGGCGGGGATTTTTAAACAAATTTGTAAGAGGCCATTGTTTTGGACCGAGTTCCTGCCATAGGCCCCGACAGACCCGACCAAACCCAGAAGGAGTCACGCAAGCTAACTGTGTCGTTGTCAGGCCGAAGCTTTAAGGAAGCAGATAGCTCCTCAGACAGACCAGGTTTTGTTTTTTCTGAACACATAAGATTCCAGCACAAAAAGGTTCCTCTCTATCGCTTACAAAAATATGAACTGAGGTCCTCGTTCCCACTTACGAAACCCATTGTTCTGCCGTTTCCCAGTGGGAGTCGGGGCCAAATAGCGCATTTACAATGGTGACGGTGACATCAACGTCTAAAGGGGGAAATTGTTAAATTCAGCTTTGCGTAAAGCTGCCTCCTGACATATTTTAAGTTCGACGTAAAGGTTTCTCCGTCCACCGCCAACTGTAACCCAACTGGAGATGTAAACAGACTGAAACCCACTCTTGTGCCAATCACCAGGTTTCCGCTCATCAAGGGTGCCGGCCATTCAAACCCCGTTGAGATAAGGCTGGCCGGAGCTGCGGCCCCTCCAGCGGCTTCTGGGCTCTGCTTCCCTTTTCTGTACCTCCTTTCCTTTTTCTGCCCATCAATCTTCAGCCACACAGCGGCACCGGGGCCTCTCTGAACCTATGCTGCTTTGCGGGCTGGCCAACTACTGAATCGTCCTTTGCTTAATTAAACTCTATTAAATTTAATTTCTCTAAGGTGTTTCTTTTAACAGTACAGAAAAAGCATCTGAAAAATCCAACATCGGTTCCTGATTTTTCTTTCTCTTTAAAAAAAAAAAAAAAAACACCACTCAGTAAATCAGGAATAGAGGAGACTTCCCTAACCTAATACAGGACATCTATGAAACTCCCACAACCAACGGTGGGAGACTGAACGTTTTCTCACTAAGAACGAAAGGAGGGTGTCTGCCTCATCACCTCCATCCAACATTGACCTGCAGGTTCCTGCTCTTGCAGTTAGGCCTGAAAAAGAAATAAAAGCCATACAGATGAGAAAGGAAAAAGAAAACCATCTTATCTACAGAGAACGTGCCCATCTAACCCAATGGAATCTATGAAAAAAAGCTGCAAGAATGACTGAGATTAACAAGGTTGTGGAATAACAAGGCTGATACGCAAAGTCCATTGTGTTTCTATAAAACGGTAATAAACTATCAGATGTTGACATTTAAAACGCCACTTCCTAATAGCATAAAAATAGACAATACTTAAAGATAAATCTGACAAAAGAGGTGAAAGACCTCCAGATTGAAAGAGTAAAAAAATCCTTGAAAGAAGTCGAAGACCTGAATAAACAGGGATATGCGAGGTTCATAGATTAGTAAATTCAATGCTGTTAAGATGTCAGCTCTCGCTGCATTTATAGAAATTAACAGGTCGATTCTAAAATGCGTATGGAAAAGCAAAGGATATAGAAGAACTAAAACAATTTTGAAAAAGAACACAATTGAAGAGTCAGCATTCGAAGAATTCGTATAAGGCTAGAATAATCCAAACTCAGTGATACTGATATAAAAATATTCAAATAGATCCAAAAGAAAATGGTCCAGAAATAAGCTTACACATACAGACTGATGACTTTTTTTCAGGCGGGGTCTTGCTGTGTTGCCCAGGCTGGAGTGCAGTGGTTCAATCTCTTCTTACAGCAGCCTCAAACTTCCAGGCTCTGGGGATCCTCACACCTCAGCCTTCTAAGTGGCTGGGACCACAGGCACCCACCACTATGCCCAGCTCAGACTTTTGACAAGGGTGCAAAGGCGATTCAGCGCACAAATGGTAGGTTCAAGAAATCATGCTGCAAGATATTATATTCCGAAACGACTGGATCTCCACATGCAAAAAGAAAAAGAAGAAGAATCTGCATTCATACCTCACACCATACAGAAAAATTAACTCAAAAAGGATCATGGGTCTAAATGTAAAGTTGGCGCCATAAAAACACAAGAGAAAATATGGCTCTGGATGAGGCAAAGATTTCTCAGACATGAAAGATTTCTCAGACATGCTACCAAAAGCACAATCCCTAAAAGAACAAATTGACAAACCGAAATTCGTCAAAAATGTTCAAGATTGGCTCTTCAGATGGTGAGAAGACAAGCCACCAACCAGGAGAAAAATCTTTGCAAATCTGTTTCATCGACGACTGATTCAGAATATATATAAAGAACTCTCTCAGGCCACGTGGCGGCTCACGCCTGTAATCCCAGCACTTGGGAAGGCCAAGGCTGGTGGTCAGGAGTTCAAGACCAGCCTGGCCAACATGGTGAAACTCCAGCTGTACTAAAAATACAAAAATCAGCCAGGTGTGGGGGCTACTCAGGAGGCTCATGCCTGTAATCCCAGCTACTCAGGAGGCTGAGGCAGGAGAATCGCTTGAACTCAGAAGGCGGAGGTTGTACTGAGTGGAGATGGCACCACGGCACTCCAGCCTGGGTGACAGAGCAAGACACTGTCTCAAAAAAAAAAGAGAAGGAAAAAGAAAACTCTCAAACTCAACACTAAGAAAACAAACAACCCCATTTTACAGCAACCGGCGAAAGATCTGAACAGACGCTTCCCCCAACAAGATGTGTCAACGGCGAGGTGACGTGTCAGGCAGCACAGTACAGCTGGTCACTGGAGACACACAAGCCGAAATCACAGACGGCACCCTCCACCTCTCAGAAGGGCCAAAGTCAACGAGATGAACCTTCCAACTGCAACATGAAATGAGAGTAAGGCTGTTTCCGAACACGTTAAACACACACCTTCCATGGCACCTAGTCATTTTATTTCCAGATCTCTGCCAAAGAGAAAAGAAAATGTATGTCCTTCTGAAAACCTGCGTGTGAATGTAAACAGCCACATTATTTTCCATCAGTAAAAACTGGAAACCACCCTGATGTCCACCAACAGATGAACGGATGAGTGAGCTGAGTGTCTACAACAGACACAGCAGCAGGAATGAATCCCAGAACAGTGACACTACGTGACAAGTCAGACAAGGAGTGCATGTGTGCTGCAGGATGTCATTTATGTAACACTGTAAAAAAGGACAAACCCTTAGGTGCGGGGCTCATGCCTGTGATCCCAGCACTCTGGGAAGTGGAGGCAGAAGGATCGCTTGAGCCCAAGACTTTGAGGCCAGCCTGGGCAACACAGCAAGACCTCGTCTCTCAAATAAATAAATAAATAAATAAATAAATCAAAAAATTAGCCAGGTGTGGTGGTGTGCACCTGCAGTCCCAGCTACTCAGGAGACTGAGGCAGGAGGATCTGCTGAGCCCAGGCGATGGGGCTGCAAGGAGTTCTCATTGTGCCACTGGACTCCCACACTCTGTAGTCCCAGCTACAAAGTGGGAAACAGAGTGAGACCCTGTTACAAACACACACACACACACACACACTCACACACACATACACACACACACACAGACACATACACATACACACACTCACACACATACACACATACAT
>PVKV010031855.1:0-20515 GCA_004027835.1 Alouatta palliata | reverse complement strand
TCTAGCTGTTGACTCAGTCATGTATGGAGTCCCCACTACATGCCAGGTGTAAGCTCTGTAGCTGGTCAGTCCTGCATGCCTCACGGGTCTCAAGCCCACCCTGGATCATGCAGGTGTGATACATAGCCACCCAGGTGCTGGAACCATTAACCTGTCCATCTTTAACTAGGAGGTTTGGGAACTGCAGCACTCAGCCACTCCCAGAATCCTTTCCCTGCTGGGGTGATAACCAGTACCAGGGGCGACCTACCCCACCCCTTCCTCAGGGGTGCCCTCGGCCAGAATTGGGCACGTTAAAACTCAGACGCCAGGCTGCCACAGCCTCCACCACCATGCTGCACCACCCCGCCTCCCTCCAGCTGCCTGTGTGCCAGCTGCTGCTGCTGCTGCTCATTTCCAGGCAAATGTTCTAGTTAATTAAAACACACACAAGGGCTCACACGCACATGGAGCCAAGCTACAAAATGAGCTCTACCAAACAGCAGCTCCTCCGCTCCGGCCTGGGATCGATGCAGGCTGGCACTCGGGTTCCAAAGTTGATGTTACTGGCACGAAGGCTTTGCTCATAAGACCCTACCTGTATACACACCTGTACACAAATGTAAAAGCATATGTGTGCATCTACACATGAGCCTGTGTGCACATGCACGTGTGTGTGTTCTGAACACGTCCGTGAGTGCTCCACACACAACACTGTGCAGAGGTGTACAGCATCTATGCACACACACACCTGTATGCACACACTCACACAGGCATGCACACACCCCGCAGTGCCCCTTTCTCCAGGAAATCTTCTCCAGCGACTTGGGCCTGGGACTGAGGCAGGAGGATCGCTTGAGCCCAGGAGGTCAAGGCTGCAGTGAGCCATGATCGTACCACTGCACCCCAGCCTAGGCAACAGAGCAAGACCTTATCTCAAAAAAAAAAAGAGAGATAGAATGATTAGAAATGCAGAATTTCAGGTCCATCTGGACCCACCGAATAAGAATCTGAATTTCATACATTCCATTAGTAATTGTGTTAAGAATGAAATTGAAATATGACATTTTCTGGCCAGGCACAGTGGTTCATACCTGTAATCCCAGCAATTTGGGAGGCTAAAGTGGATGGATCATTTGAGGTCAGGAGTTCAAAGCCAGCCTAGCCAACATGGTGAAACCCTGTCTCTACTAAAAAGACAAAAATTAGCTGGGTGTGGTGCTGGGTGCCTGTGATCCCAGCTACTCAGGAGGCTGAGGCAGGAGAATCGCTTGAGCTTGGGAGGTGGAGGTTGCGGTGAGCTGAGATCGCGCCACTGCACTCCAGCCTGGGCAACAGAGCCAGACTCCATCTCAATAAAAATAAAATAAAATATTACATTTTATTTGAATGTATGTGTTTTTTTTTTTTTTTTTTTTTTTTTGAGACAGAGTCTCGCTCTGTCTTGATCTTCTGATCAGCCCACCTCGGCCTCCCAAAGTGCTGGGATTACAGGTGTGAGCCACCACACCCGGCTGAATGTATGTGTTTTTAAAAAGCTACTATGTTGTTAGGACATAAATTCTTACGTTGTTTATAGACAGCTGTGAGGTCTTTGCTTTGTTTTGCTCGAGGAGCACCATTAAAAAGTGACTGACACAAAGGTGCCATGAACCAGGAAAGTGGGGGCCTCCAAGCTCTGTATCAGGCACAGTTTTGGGTGACGGTAAAACAGCAGAGAATATCACAAAGTCCCTGCCCTCATGGAGTTGACAGTCAAGTAGGGGAAGCAACAGGAAACAGAACAAGTGATTGGGCAAGATGTCAGGGAGCTGGAATCGAATAAAAAAATTTACACAGGGTGCTGTATTGACTGCCATCTACCATGTGTGAGACCCTGGCCTCCCATGCCCTTCTCCCTGTGCCAGGCACCTGATGGGAGTCTTTTCTCCCTCTCCTCACCCCTGAACTGGGAACAACCTCCAGCTTGTGTTTTACAGGATGTCTGACAGATGCTGAGTATGGCTCTGTTTTACTTGAAATTTTCAAAGATCTCACAGAGGCGCTGTGGGTTAGCTGTGGCACCCTGGCAATCCACAGCACACAGTTAGGGGAAACTGATCTCCATTATTTATTGAGAAGTGAATGAATAAAAACATGAAGAAGATCTGACGTGAGATACAGGAATCAATTTTCACTCCATACAAATGTTCAGAGACAGCTTGGAGTACTGGCTCCCAACACCAGCCCTCACTGCCCTGAGCCCATCAGGCTCTCTGGGCCTCAGTCTCCCCAGTGGTACACAGGTCAGGAGCCCACAGTGACTCACAAACACACTCTCAAGCTCAAGTTCCTCCCATCTCCGCCTCTTAAGTAGCTGGAACTACAGGTGCATGCCACCATGCCTGAATAATTGTTTTTGTTCTGTACACACAGGGTGTCACTATGTTGCCCAGGTTGGTCCTGAAGCCCTGGGCTCAAGAAATCTTCCCATTAAAGGCAGCAGCAGCCAGTCTGGAGTGACCGCTGCAAAAACGCCAGCTGCAGTAGGGGAGGTACAGCCAGGGCTGCACACTCCATGGAGCTGGTGGGAGCTGGGAACAGGTGAGATCCCCGCCGCCTTCCAAGTTGGCAGGGAGGGAGGCCCACTCTCCCCAGCACAGCTGCAGCCACCTAGCTCTCAGGGGCCTGGAAACTCCCCTGACCTGTCCCTATGGGCTTGGAAGTGCCTCCTCCCACTGCCTGGCTTCTCCCCACTCCCAGCACCCTCTCCCATTGTGAAGCAAAGTTGAGGCCAAGGCCAGACACTGCTGTGACCCAGCCAGGCATGCGCACACTCACCGCAGTGCTGATATGCCAGTCCCCTGCCACCTCAGCCCCCTCCGACTCTGGGTGCAGACAAGCATGAGAGGGATGCTGAGAAGGGGCTGAGGGTGACTCCCCGTGAGCCCGTAGGTGTCCCTTGGCACAAACAGTCTGAGCACTGTGGATGACATGATTGATGGTGGCAGGAGACAGACAGGCTCCTGAGCAGAAAGGGGCAGGTCCTCAGTGAAGCACCACCTTCCAGCCAGAAATGGCCTGAAGCCTGGGGTCTGGGCTGTCAGTTCCAGGTAGAGTCCCAGGCCAGAGTGAGAACTTACGGTGCTGTTTCTGGGCTGGCCTGTGACCACCCACAGATCAATCAGTACACACTTCCTCCCTTCTGAAGCCCATTAAAAACTCTGGACTCAGTCAGACTGACAGAGATGTTGGAACTACCAGCTGCAGGAAGGAGCTATCCACTTCAGGTCTCCTGACTCTTCGGGATGACCTGCCTGCAGAAAGGAGCTACCCACAGTGGGTGTCCACTCAGCTGAGAGCTGGACACTCATGGGGACAACCTGCCTGAGGCAAGGAGCTACCCCCTGCAGTCTCCTCTCCACTGACAGCTGGGCACTTGTCAGGCGACCTGCCTACAGAAAGGAGCTGCCCACTTCAGTTCTCCTGAGAGCTCTTCTGTCACTCCATGAAGCTCCTCTCTACCTTACTCACCCTCCAGTTGCCTGCATGTCTCATCCTGGACACGGGACAAGAACTTGGGACATACTGAATGGCAAGACAGAAAGAGCTGTGACCCAAACAGGACTGAAAAACACTCCCCACTCACCATGTTGCAGGCAATGAGAAGGAGAGAAAAGGTGCAGCCCTTTGGCAAGCCCAGACTTAGGGGCTCCCCAAGCCAGGGTTGTGACACCCTCCTTGGGGCTCTGTGGTTCCTGGCATCTGGATGCTACCGCATTCCCCAGTAACCACGTGGAAGCCACTTGCAGTACACCTGGTCCATTCGCAACCTCACATGGAGCTGGCACTGGTGCCAGCACATGGAGCTGCCCACTCCACCATGGCAGCCAGCAGGCCTGGCTGTGTGCAGTGGCCGGACCCCATGCTCACTCACCTCACCGCTCTGCACCTGGATCATCCTTGGCAGGTGTGGGATCCAGGCTAGTAGCATGAGTTGAGCACAACATGCCAGGCCAAGGGGGCAGAACAGGGCTAGCAGACATGAGCAACATACTCAGGCAGAAGGCGCTGCTGGCCACAGAGGTTTCCAGCTGGTAAAGCAACACCCCAAGGATCCTGTGACACCACCTTAGCCTCCCAAAGTGCTATAATCGCAGGTGTGAGCCACCAGGCCCAGCCAAGAGCAGATTTTCTAAGAAATGGCGGTGTCCAAACAGGGCACCTCAGCTCTGCACATCTTAGAGTTGGGGCAGCAACCCCTCCAGCTAGGAGACTAACAGCCTTGCCCAAACTTAAAGTTGGAGGTCTCCACTTCAGGTGAACAAAGCAGAAAGCACTACGTGGCAGACTCAGTGCAAACCTCAATAGGAAAGGAGGCAAGAAGTGAAAGGTGGATTTGGGGAAAACCAGCTGAACACCAAGCCGTCTTTCATCCCGAGGCATGACCACAGCTGCTCTAGTTTGGGGAAAATAAAATCCACCAGCATCCAGACTACATGGCTCCCATGTCTAAATAATAAAATGAAACATGGGTTGTGTTTTGGCAGCCTTCTTCCCAGTTGACAGCAGAGCTTTGGTAACTGAGTGCTTTTTGAGAGTGCAGAGAGAGGAGAAAACTCACATGTACTAACTCTGTCAAGTTCATGTCAGTGACAGCCTTTATAAAGCAAACGGGGCAGATGCACAAACTTTAGTGCTGGAAGGATGGACTGGGAGATTAAATGACAGGGTGTGTGCAGCAAAGTAGAGGCTAATGAGACCTCAGGCCGGATCGTGTCACCACAATGTCAGGGACTTCAAAGGGATGGCTCCCAGGCCTCGCCTGCTAGTGAGAGCAACCCATGGGCGTGCCCACTCTCACAGCCTTGGCCACTCCCCCAAGTGCTGGCCCACAGGTTCCTGGAGGGTACAGGTATCTGAATGCTGGCTTCCTGGCCTTTGCATATGATGACTTTCCTTTGCCTTTTCTTTTTAAGACAGGCACTTAGCTCCGTTACTCAAGCTGGAGTACAGTGGCACAGTCACGGTTCACTGCAGCCTCCACCTGCCAGGCCCAACTGATCCTCCTACCTCAGCCTCTCAAGTAGCTGGGACTACAGGCATGCACCACCATGCCCAACATTATGATTATCAAGCATCAGAATTCTGTCTCTACCTAACAAGCTCCCACCCCTCACAGCCCTTATCTCTACCTTTCTCCCATTTTGCTCTCTGCCTCCCTTCATCCCTCCTCCGTTCCCTCCATTTCTGTCCTCTAATTGGCCCCCTGTCTCCTGCTCCTCCTCCCCTTCCCCTTTGGGAGCCAGCTGTCACCCCTCCCATGTCTTTGCTAGCTCTTGGCCAGTTCCATCTCTGCTCTCCTGGACAGTCTGTCCTGCCTCCCTGCTAGCTCCTGTCTTCAGTCTTCCCCCTCCTGCCTCTTTTTCTCTCATCCCCATTTTCCTCCGTTCCTCCAACCCTCTCCCTGGACCTCAAGAAAGAAAGTGCCAGGGAGCAGACAAGCAGACAACGATGCTGGAGCTTGCTGTGAGCACCAGGCTGGCCTAGCACATCCCACCCCTCCTGCTCAGGAAAGGAAAGTGGGCACAGAAGGCCCAGCCCCAGGAGACAGGCAAGGGCTGCCAGGCACTCCAGGCCCACACTTGCAATACAAGGGTCTGGAGCATGGACACAGCCTGAGAATTGCCTTCACATCCCTCTGTCCTGGTCTGGGATCCCAGGAGGGGCCTTGCATCTGGCCTGAACAGAACCTCTGACAGATGGGATGTCGCCCTTAGTACGACAGGAGGGCCTAGGAGATGGGAAGAGAGAAGAGGTTGGTGGGGGTGCTGAGCTGAAGGAAGCAGCAGGGGTCCGTCATGCATACTGCCCAGGTTCAAACACTGTCCCTGCTGCTCCCTGACTGTGTAGCCTGAGGGAAATTCCGTAGCCTCTCTGAGCCTCAGTTTCTTCATCTGTAAAATGGAAATGATGGTCACAATATCCACCTCCCAGGGCCACCGCGATGACAAGACAAGACACTGAATGTTGAAAGCACTCGATCAACAGCAGTTACTCCATCATGATGGCAATTTTTAAGTCTAGACTGTGTACTGGTGGCTCTGAGTGGGTGTCAGGACTTCAACACAGTGGGCATCTAGGAGATACCCCTACCACAACCAACCCAGGGCCCCCACCCCACCGGGCACCCATGTCACGCAAGGGAGCCTCGGTGCTGAGGGAGTCCCCAGTTGCTTTTTCGCTTGTGCTGATAAAGAGGAGGGATCCTTCTCTAGGCTGCAGAGCTGCAGTGTGGAGAGCAGTCGGGACCCGCCGTGGCCATCTCCCTGTATTTCCCTCCAATTATAATGTTGTGAACAGGTGGCAGAGGGGTGCCCGGCATCTGCTTCCAACTTTGCTGTCTGACCATTCACTCAACAAATACTCAGCAATCCCATGTGCCATCAGTGGGGCATTCAGCTGTGACCGAGGCCAAGGCAGCCCTTGAGGAGCCCACGGCCTCATGCAGGAGACAGACACTGACCATTACACCACAGAAGTGTCAAACCACTACTGGAGTAAGAGCTACAAATAACTGAATACAAATATATTCTTATCTTAATACTGAAAATGTATCCTTATACTTAATATAAGCATATTCCTTCTTTGGAACTGAAGACTTTAGGAGGTGGGCAGCGGAAGAGAACAACCCTCATCTCTAGACAGAGAAACTGACACCCAGAAGACAAAAGACCCAGATCACTCAGAGCCACTGAGTGATAACCCAGCGCTAGAACTCAGTTCTCCTGACTCCAAATTAAAGAAGCACTTTCCTCTCTGCCACAAGCTGCATTGAGAATAGTTCCCTTAGGGGCCACTGTCCAAAAAGAAACCAGGAGGAAGAGAGGCCCCCTATGTAATTCCAATAAGCCAGGCGTGACACTGAGCACCGGATCCACACCTCACACTAGCTCCTCAAGCGGGCATTAAGAGCAGCAGCAAGCCAGCCTGGCCAACACCGTAAGACTGTCTCCACAAAAAATTTAAAAATTAGCCAGGCTTAGTGGCATGCATCTATAGTCCCAGCTTCTCGGGAGGCTGAAGCAGGAGGATTGCCTGAGCCTGAGAGGTTAAAGCTGCAGTGAGCTGTGATTGTGCCACTGCACTCCAGCCTGGGCAGCAGAGCAAGAGCCTGCCTCAAAAAATAAAATAAAATAAAAAAGAGCAGCTACAAGGACCACAGACCACTGAGACAGGGCAGACCATGAACTTCATGGGCAAAAAAGGCAGAATGTATTAGACACCCTCTGGTTATAATCGTCTAAACTCGAATGCGTGCAGAGACCAACAGAAAAAAATACCATCAGGAAAATAGGGTGTTTGGGTAATGAGGAATTTGCTTCTCAAAATTCAACTGTGTTGTCTGAGATTCATCTATTGAATTCTCAGGTTGTAAGACTATAAAAACACAGCCAGATATATCCAGGATGTTTTAATTCTGAAATTGCCCTGGGGAAAATTAAAGGGACATTTACAACCATCTTGAGGATGTCCATACCGTGAATTAAATGTTGGGTGATGGGGAAATGGGTCTTTGGTGGGTGCCTGGTGTTGCCATTTCACAATGAGGAAACTTTCCCATGGCCTTCCCAGACCTGGTCATGCCTCTGTTGAAAGCCTGCTTTGGGGCAAAGATGAAGAAAAGAGAAGCTGCGCCCCTCAAGGTTCTGGTCAGGATGTGAGTGGTCTCAGGATGTAAGTCTCCTTCACCCCAAGCAGCAAATCTAGGAGAGCTGCCCGGACCCAACAGTGGCTGTCCAGTTCAGGTAGGGGGTGGAGCCCACATCTTCCTACAAGACCTCCCCTCAACTGAGCACTGGGCCCCCTCCCACCAGGCTAAGCAGCACCCCAGTTCCACCCCAGCCCAGCTGCAAGAAGAAGCTGCCTAAGTTCATGGACATAAACGAGGGGGCCCTGACACGCAGCCAGCTGGGGTGTGCGAGGGCTGGCACCAGGCTCTGCACACACCAGGCAAAGCAGATCTGCGTGCAGTCTGGACAGAGGGTGGAATCTACAGCCCAGAAAGGCAGGGGCACACGAACCGTCAGCACAGGCTGATGGCAGCCCCCAGCCTCAGAGGCCAGGCTAGGCCAGCCAGGAGGATTTACAAGGCAGTCAGGAACACCAGACAGGCTCCCTCCATCTGGGGCCGCAGCAATCAGGCATCTGCAGCCCAGCCAGGCACAACAGCTAGAGCTCAAGCTCAGGGCCTCCCTCTGGAAGGCAGCAGCCACCAAAACGCTGCACCTGAAGCAGGAAGAGGAGGCAGCCCAGGGCAGAATCATCAACCAGCACCCCCATCCAGCATCCCAGCGTGTTTTAACTGCTCTGCAGCCTCCTAGAGCGGGTCTCCTCAACAGACATTAATTGGGCACCTACTGTGTGCCAGGAATGGACTAGGTGGGCTCAGCTAGGGAAAGAGCCAGGGAAGTTCCTGCTTACATGCAGCGTGGGGTCTTGAGGGGCTGAGCAGCAGCCAGGCTCTAGCTCCTTGGACTGACACCCCACTGTCCCTACCAGCTTCATCCCCAGGCCCTGCCCTGGCCCAGTGCAGTCAGAAAAGAGGAAAGAATTCTCCACCTCCAATCCTGTTCCTTCTCCAACCCTACACATTTCAGGAAAGATCCTTCTGTTCACCTCAATAACCAAGCCAGGAACCCAGGGGTCCTCCTGGGTTTCTCTGATATTTAATCAATTTCCATACCTTGTCAATGTGGCTAAGATGGCTCTCGTACACACCCTGTTATTGGTCACCATTGCCTGCACCACCATCCTCTCCATGCCCCACCTGCCCGTGCCCCTCCTCAACAGGGCATTTGCAGGAACTCTGCAAAGGGCAAATCTTAGGATGCCAAGACCCCACCACTCACACTGCTCCCAGGATAGACAAATACCCCACCCAGGAGCTCACCGTGCTCCCCCATGCTGCCTACCACCTGTCCCCCCAACATGCCAGCACCCTCCTGCCTTGCAGTCTTCAAACCCTCCCTCTGGATGGTTGTATCCATAATTTCTACTCATTGTTCTGCCCTCGTTTCCAGTGTCCATTCTTCAAAGAAATCTTTGCTTCTCTCTCGTGCCCCACGAGCTTCCTTCCAGACACTTTCACGCCTAGAAGATAAACGTAGCTATTTCTGGGGTGGCTTGTGTAGCTCTCCTTCTCCTCCATGGGCTGAAAGCTCCACAGGGGAGAGTCCAGGCCTGTCTGGCTCACCGTTGTATGCCCAGCACTCAGCACTCAGCACACAGCCTGGCACAAAGTAGGTGCTCAATGAATATGCAATCGGGAGTTCAGTGCCTGAAAGTCCTGCTGTTTGAATCTGGGTAGGCAGGCAAGAAGGCCAGCCTGGGAGCCTTCCTTAGCACCATCTAAGGTGCAAGGCAGGTCTCACAGGGGCTCTGTATTCCATGCTGGGGCAGGAGGGGACTGTGCCCTCATGAACACTGGGCATGCAGTGGAGGTGACATGAAGCCTCAGGTATCATGTGTGAAAACCTTCTGGTCCCATGAAGCTCACTGCCAGGAGGTAGCCCTGCAGCCACCTTGGAGCACACAGGCCTTCTGATTACGCCCCACACAGAGGAGGCGGGTCCCCTGTCAGTGTTCTCCCAGGCTTTCCTGCCAGGCCCACCACACTCAGGAGGCCTGGACGCTCCAATCACCCCCTCCCACCACACCCAGGCTTCCTACCTCACAGCCCTACCACCACTGTTCCCTGACCAAGGCAGACCACTTCCTTTTCGTCTCTAAGAGATTTCCCATAAGGACCTAAGTGGCTGGCTTCTCTTAGAAATCTGGAAGCTTGGGCAACACCAGGCCCAGCCACCTGCAAGGCAGCCACGGACAGGAATAGACGGAGGAGCAAGGACAATCTCAACTCACCTGTCCTGGCAGCCTGTACCCATGCTTGCTCGCCTCCTGGCAGAGCCCCCATCATCATCAGAACCTGCAATCCCTGCACCAGCCTCGTAGCCCCATCCCAGCTTGGATCACAGGTTCCTAACCATGGAGGGGGCTTCACCTTCTCATCTCTGTCTGCCCCAGTGTCTCCTGCCTGGAGGGAAGCCCCAGGAAGGGTGTGCAGATGAACCAGATGGCAACACCCCCTCCGCATCTGCCACCTCCCTCCCATCTGGCAGAGCACCCCCATTTCATCTTGGCTACCTGAGTTACTGTTCATATGCCACCCAGGTGGCTTGCCCCTTTTCATTTATTAACATCCACTAATAAACAATATAGAGACCTCCCAGGCCGCCACCAAGAGACACCCAGCAGGCAGGCAGGGCCTTCCTTGTCCTGCCTTCTCTCAGCACATTTTTCACCATAAGGGAACAATTAAGAAAAACTCCCTCCAGGTTATGTTTAGGAAGGGGTGGAAGGGGGGAAAGCTTCCTCTAGTAATTTTCATTCAGTTGCACGGGACTCACTGTCCCCACCTATCCCAGGCTAGCATCACAGGGTGGGCAACTGTCTCTCCCCACACACAGGTGCAAACTGAGCCCAGCCTCTGCCCGGCCCTGATTATGCCCGTGTTTAAAAATAAGATGTGAAAGATGCATTATGTAAGACCTGTAACACTCTCCTGCCCACCTCCGACTCTGGAATCAAAGATCATCATTTCTGCCATCAAAAAAGAATGAAAGAACGGCAGGAACAATGAAAATAGCCGCCCAACATGAGCCAGATCAAAGACGTGGGCACAGAAAATGAGGAACCAGGGGGGCCTTTAATTACTGCCTGCATCCTCTGAGTCATGTGGAGAGAGGGGAGAAGAAAAGTTTTGAAGGCCACCAGGTTCCATCCTGCTGCAGCTCCTGTTTCCGCAGCCAGCACCAGTTCCTGACAAACTCACGCCTTTCATTTCCCTCCCTTTTTTTCGTCCTTTTTCTCTGCCCCCCACATGCGAGACAGGACTCCCAGACTCTGCAGTGCCTGCCGTCCTCCAGCAGGGAGAGCTCAGAGGGGCTCCTTGGAGACCCCTAGGAAGGGACATGGCTGCATCTTGGAAGGCCCTGGTGGGTCCCAACCCAGCCGCCCTCCCAAAAAAGAGCCAGAGGGCCTCCGGGAGGGACCCAGGGACCCATGGTGGGAGCGGATGCTGCAGACCACAGTGACTTTTTTTTTTTTTTTTTGCAAGTCTCCCTGGTTGAGAGGAGAAAAAAAAAAACTCTTCAAATTCACATTGGGCAGGGCTCCATGGGGCAGCAGATCAAACCTGAGGCCCGGCTGTTTGAGCTCAGCGGCAGAAAAAAGGATTGCCCTGGGACTGAGCTTAAGTAGAAGCTGGATTAAACTTCAAATGCAAACTCCTCCTTTTTCTACACAGCAGACAGTCACGGCTAATATTGCAATATGGACTCTAAAAATGCATTACAAATAACTTACTCTGGACCCAGACTTAGGTCTTTTGTATCAAGGGGAGGAGCAAGAGAAATCATTTCAACAGAAAAGACATAGGAGCCCGCTCTCTTGCTCTGCAGAGGGAAGTCGGGGGAGGTTTGGGCCAGGGAGGCCAGCAAGATCCCCATGCAGTGGGAAGCATCAGGAAGAGGCCTTGCTGGCAGCCTGGGTGGCTCCCCTGGAGGCTGAACAAGGCTCAGGTCTTCCCAGGTTGGGAGACTCCATGTATATTTTATCAAGGAAGAAATGCCAGCCAAGGTGACCAAAAGAGCGGTACATTTGAAATGTCTAGTGACTTAAATAATTAATGCCTTTACAGCACTCATGCTCTTAAAACATATCCACAAACAATAGAGGATGACTATGTTATTCAAGTGATAAATGAGAGACTCATTAAAAAAGAAAAACTTACAAATTCCCAATGCCAGCAGGCAGTATGGTGCGTGGGGAGCAGAAAACAGATTTCAAGCTGCAGGATTTGCTTCTTTCAGCACTTCCAGAGATGCCCTACGGTTGCTGTCCCATTTCCTTGGGAATGACCACCCTAGTGTCCACTCCATGGAAGCTCCTGGGCGAGTGGCAGTCCTCCAGATACCAGCAATGGCCTAGGGCCAGGCTGGGGGCCGCTTGCACTACCCTGGCTCCAGGCCAGCACACCAGGCACCTCAGGAGATCTTGGCCCGGAGCACAGCCGTACAGGTGAGGATTTGAAGGTTTGGGTGTAGGGATGAGAAGGATTTGTTCCTATCGATGTGTTGATTCATGTGTTTACTTAGGGTATGTGTCTATACCACACTTAGGATAGTGTGGTATAATAAAGTACTGGGGGCTGGGCACAGTGGCTCATATGCCTGTAATCCCAGCACTTTGGGAGGTCAATGTAGGAGGATGGCTTGAGCCCAGGAGTTCCAGACCAGCCTGGGCAACATGGTAAGATCCCATCTCTACCCAAAAAAAAGAAAAATGGTGGGTAAGGAGAATTATTCAGGCATGGTGGTGCATGTCTGTGGTCCCAGCTGCCTGGAAGGCTGAGTCGGGGGATCGCTTGAGGGGTCAAGCCTGCAGTGAGCTATGATGGCACTACCGCACTCCAGCCTCTGCAACAGAGAGAGACCCTATGTCAAAAAGAAAAAAAAAATGATTTAGGCAAATATTTGTAAAGATATGCTGCTTTCCTGAAGTATTTTCAGAAATATTAAAAGCCCACCCCACACCTCCATGACCTCCAGGAGGTCAAAGGGTGTCACAGTGTCTGTAAGGGAACAAGGACACGGCCCTCTCCCTACACTGCAGAGCACCCAGCCAGAGGCCAAGATGCCCTGAGAGTTACTGCAAGCATCCCATGTGGCACCCAGGGGCCCCAGATGCATGGTACACCACATAACTTTACCAAGGTCAGGGACAGGCGGGGTGGCACCTGAGAAGGCATCCAAGCTAGAGGTGTATCCGGGAAGGGTGGCTGTTCTTCCCCCGACAGAAAAAACAGGGCTGTTTTCCTTCAGAATGACCATGTCTCTGGACCCCACAGGTCCTGAAAAGCTCCTAGGGCAGTGACCCAGCTCTGCCACCAAATAGCTCAATAGCTGAGGACACTCCCAGATCCACTGAGGACAACAGTCTGGACTGCTTCACTCTGCCCAACCTGCCATCCCCAGGAAAGGCTTCCTCTCCACACCCTACTCCACCCCCTGCACCCCCAGGGGTATCCTGTTCTACACAAAAGGGCACAGAACCACCACCTACTAACTGCAGCCAGGGTACAAGGCAGTGTGCCAGCCCTCCATGCCCATGACTGCCCTGAACCCTCATCACCATGCAAGGGAGGCTTCAGTGGCCCCATTTCACAGAGGGATAAACTGAGGCTTACAAATACATTAACTGCTAAACACTGTGGGGAGAGAAAGAATGTCAACACAGAACTATCAAGATCCAAATCACTGGGAGTCTGAGGCAGGAGGATCAGTTGAGGCCAGGAGTTTGAGACTAGCCTGGACAATATGGTGAGATCCCACCTCTAGAAAATAAAAAGACAGTGGGTAAGGTAGTGTGCACCTGGAGTCTGGCTACTCGGGAGGCTGAGGCAAGAGGATCAGGCATGCTCAGAATTTGAGGCTGCAATGAGCTAGGATCATGTCACTGCACTTCAGCCTGGGCAACAGAGCAAAACTCTATCTCTAAAAAAGCAATAATAATAATTTAAATTATCTGTTTTGCTTTTCTTTTGTGACATCATCTCCCAGGGATTCTTCAGAGCTTCCACTCCTATTCATAAATGCCTTTATAGAAACATTACTGACCAGAGAGGTTCTGGAGGAGGCATCAAGAGGGTATACCACTGGGTAAAACAAACAGGTTATCCGTGCCCAGCAGGCGGTACCTCCCAGAAGCCTTACTACTCTCTGTAGGGGTGCACAGAGAGGCGCCTCCAAGCGCTCCCAGCAGGAGTCTGGAGGATGGGAGGGGGATAGAGACCTGGAAACAAGGAGATGGCAGGCCGGGGTGGGGGGCAGCAGGTGGAAAGAGGCTACAGCTCCAGAGACGGACAGGAGGTCCACCAGCAAACTAAAGAACCCATCTCACCAGCCGCAGGCCCTGGGGAGTGTGTGGAGACAGGAGAGGTGACCTCCCCCAGCAGCCCATGGCTCCAACCTGAGGCCCAGGCATCTGACCAGAGACATTGATCACGTCCTTCTCAGAAGGAGCCATCAGAGGGGGTTGAGGGGGGCTCCTTAGTGGGGAAGAATCAGCGGGCCGGGACAGAGGGCCCTACAGAGAGGAGTCAGACAGACAGACATAGAGTGGGTTCCAACACATTTCATCTATCAGAGCCAGAGCCCTCTTGGCAAGCTCTGGTCCGCCAAGTTTCCAACTTGTAGCTAGAAAATCGGCCACCTTCTGTGCCCTCCCAGCTGGGAGGATGCTGGGTTCTGTGCAAATATTAACTCTGTGGGACGGTACAACTTAGTGACCAAGAACTTGGGCTGTGTGATCAGACAGGTGTGGGTTTGCCTCCACGTCCTGCCACATCCTGGCTGGGTGACTGTGAGCAAGTTACTGAACATCTATGAGCCTCCGTTTCCTCACAGGTTAAAACAGAGGATCCTCAACATTCACACGTAACACAGATGTTGAGTGTATAGAACCTGGGGTACATGGAAAGGATCAGCAGAGCGGCTGCACAAGGGAAGTGGCATCATGTAGTGACTATGAGCCTGGGGCTGGGCACTTGGCCTCCTCCTGCTGCTGAGGGACTGGGCAGCTGTGGCCCTAACCCCACACTGCCCCTTCCCCTTCCCCTTCTCCTCTCCCCTCCCCTCTCCTCTGTTCTTTTCTTTTCTTTTTTGAGACAGGGTCTCTTGCTCTATGGCCCAGGCTGGAGTGCAGTAGTGTAATCACGGCTCACTGCAATCTCCACCTCCCAGGCTCAAGAGATCCTCCCCCCTCACCACCAGAGTAGCTGGGTCTACGGATGAATGCCACCATGCCCAGCTTATTTTTGAGTTTGTTTTGTGGAGACAGCTGTCTCACTGTGTTGCTCAGGCTGTTCTCCAACTTCTGGGTTCAAGCAATCCTCCCACCTCAGCCTCCCAAAGTGCTGGGATGACAGGCGTGAGCCACCACACCCGACCTGCCCCATTTCTCATGCATAGCACTTCACATGTGAGGGCCTCTTCCCATGGGCTAGAAGGGGCAAAACAATGAGGCTTTCTCCCTCCCCACTCCTCTCTGCCAGACTCCTAGCACGCAGCCCGATGCACAGAGCCAAGGGGTCTGCCCCAGAAAACAAACCAGAAAAACCAGACTGAAGCCAGGCCCAAGACTCTGCATGGAAGCCCCCTGTGGGGGCTCAGTCTCCAAGCTGAGGTAGGACAGGGTAATGAGGCCCGATCAGTGTTGGACCCAAGAACCAGCACCTTACCCCATGCCTGACCCCCAGCGCCTCCCCTCACCATGCAGGGTAGAGACTGAGAAGCCTGCAGTCCCCTCATCCATGTTGCTAAAGGTGCAGAAGCCAGGGGACCAGCCACACACAGGAAAGCCTGGAGAAAGGACAAGGAGCAGGGCAGGGAAAAGCTACAATCCTGGGTGGATGCCCATGAAGGACAGGCCAATGCCCACCCACTCACTGCGCACCAGATAAACGGCCAATTTTGGTTTCTGACATATGCCCAAATCTGCTCTCTCTATGCAGTCTCTCTGCAGAAGACAATATTGTCCCTAGTAATTAGATGAGAAGTGAAGACTGGGCAAGATACCTCAGAAATCTCCATGAAGTCAGGGGCTCTTTCGTTCACCCATGTGTCCTGAGCTTAGCCTAGTACTGTGCCAGGCACACAGTAGGAGCTTAATAAATGTTTCTTGAATGAACAAGTGAAAAGCAATTGTAGAATTCCTCTGTGAGTTCCACAAGGGCGAAGATTATGATGTATTCGCCTGCTTGGTTGAGCCACAGCATTCATGAATACATGTGTGAATAAATGAAAATAATGATAGCTAACATTTATTTAAGTGCTTATTACATGTCAAGCATTGTTCTGAGCCCTTTGGATTAACACGTTTACTTCTCCCCCCTGCTTCCCTTTCCTACTTCCCTCCTTTCCATCCATCAAATATCTACTAAGCTTCTTTATTCCCTATGCTAATAATAGGGGTTCATAGAAATGAGCAGGGTATGGGAAGGACCTGCGAGTATGAGGTATATGCTATTGTTAGTTCCGTTTTACAGATGAGGAAACTGAGGCTCAGAAAGTTAAGTAACTTGCTAAATGTCACACGGTAAGAAGGACGCACACATGGGATTAGAACCCACAGTCAGGCTCCTGGTCCTATCTTATGCGTGAATAAGGTTCAAAGGATGCTTATCAATGACTGTGGTGAAATGCTCCATGCTTTTCAGCCTGGCCAGGATCTACCCCTGCATTCTGTAGACCATCCCTGTCTTCCTTGAGCAAACACTCACCACTGCTATGTGATTCAGGTACTTCAAGCCTGGCCATATAGCACTGCACCCTCCAGCCACAGTGATTGGCTTAAGGATGGATACACAACCAATCTGGGCCAATCAGAGTGAATCCTGAGACCTCATTACACTACAGGAAAGAGATGCTCTACCTCGGCAAGGAGGCTATGAGCTTGGAGCCACTGGGGGAAGGGGGATTAACTTGCCCTCTTTTAGGAAGAGCCTGGCAGAGAATGAAGCCAACAAAAACGAAAGCAGAGACAAGAACACTAGAGAGATGAATTCCTAAGGATCCAGCCAAGCCTGAAGGTTTATCCTTATGCCAGTTTGAGATGCGTCTCCATTCCTTGCAACTGAAAGATGCCTGCCTAATGCCATTGTTGCTCAGTTCAACATCCTCCTCTTATAAGGACAGCTCAGAACAGGTCAGTAACTTAGTCAGGTTCACAGTCACTGTCAAAGCCAAGGCTAGAGCCAAGTCTCACCAAAACTCCTCTGCAGATGCAACGCTTCTCCCTCGGTATTTGTCCAAGGGTCTCCCCATGCCCTGCTCATTTTTATGGATCCCCTATTATTAGCATAGGGAATCAGGATGCTTAATAGATATTTGATGAAGGGAAAGGAGTGAAGAAGGGAGGGGGAGCAGACGGGAGAGAGGGGAGACTGAATTCCTGGAAATCAAAATCTGTTCTTGGCCGGGCACGGTGGCTCACGCCTATAATCCTAGCACTTTGGGAGGCCGAGATGGGTGGATCATGAGGTCAAGAGATCGAGAGCATCCTGGTCAACATTGTGAAACCCCGTTTCTACTAAAAATACAAAAACTAGCTGCACATGGTGGCACAGCCTGTAGTCCCAGCTACTTGGGAGGCTGAGGCAGGAGAATTGCTTGAACCCAAGAGGCAGAGGTTGAGGTGAGCCAAGATCGTGCCATTGCACCCCAGCCTGAGTAACAAGAGCAAAACTCCATCTCAAAAAAAAAACCTATTCTTTTTCAGTTTGGTATCACCAAGTGCCCAGCACAGTGCTTGGCACACAGAGCCCTCTCTAAAAATAATCAGATGTGTGGCAGCCTGAGTGCACAGAGCAAAGCATGAGTCTTCGCCATGCCAAATGATACAGAGGGAGGAGTCCCATTAAATCTCCCAGTTGTAGGGGCACTTGCAGTAGAATTGGATTTGTAAAACTAACTACACACATTATTTTGTGCCTTTAGCCCTGAATACCTTTTTGACCACATGGTAAAAACATCCTACCTCTGCTCGTCTAAAAGCAGGGATCAGGAATCACGCCCCACCACCCCATGCTGAGCTACCTTCAGGGGACACCTTTTCTTTCCCATTCTTTATACCCCGAGACTTGTAAGGGTCAAATGCCCTACGCCTTCCTCTCCTGCAACAGACACACCACATACAGAATCCACTGGCCTCCAAGGGAAAGGAACAGAGGCCCTGCCCTCCTTCATCAAGGAGGGGCTCTGATGGCCCCTGGACAGGGCAGGCACCCCCCAACCACAGTGAGGGTGGAGTATTACTCCTAACAGCATCTTTGAGGAAGGGTAGGCAGAGCCTTGGGAAATACTTGTCAGCATTTCCAACACACGAAACAGGGTCTGGTTTCATGTGAAGAAATGTGTCTCTGCAAGTAAGGGAAACCAGGCAAAATATGACCAAGCCCTACAAACACTTGTCCACCTAGTGAAGACGTGAGAGTGTGACCCTCAGAGGCAGCCTCTGGCTCACACACCCATACCCCACTCACCCCAAGACCCACAGCCAGTCCCTTCCGACCCTGGGCTTCTGTTCCCCAGTTCTACACCGAGCAGCTCAGGTGAAGGATCCCTCAGCAACTTTATGGGTTTTTGTTTTTGTTTTTGAGACATCGTCTTACTCTGTTGTCCAGGATGGAGTACAGTGGTGAAATCTCAGCTCATTGCAGCCCCTGCGTCTTGGGTTCAAGTGATTCTTGTGCCTCATCCCCCTGAGTAGCTGGAATTATAGGTTTGCGACACCACACCCAGCTAATTTTTGTATTTTTAGTAGAGACAGAGTTTTGCCATGTTGGCCAGGCTGGTCTCCACCTCCTGACCTCAGGTGATCCACCCACCTTGGCCTCCCAAAGTGCTGAGATTATAGGCGTGAGCCACCACGCTGGGCCCCTTACAGGTTTTTATTTTGTTTGTTCTGGAGAGTGTGGACTAGAATCCAGACTAGATAATTTAGTACAAGAAAGACAACAGCTACTACTGAGTGCTTGCTCTGTGCCAGGCACACTCCAGACTTTTGCACACATTATTGCAATGCATCCTCCCTACACCCCTGAGGTCGGTACCATTGTTATCCCCAATTTATAGATGAGGAAACTGAGGCACAGAGACCTTCAGGAAATTCACAAGAGTCACAAAGTCTGCAAGTGCTGGAGCCAGCTGTGTGATCTCAGGCAGGTATACTCAACTTCTTTGACTCCAGTGGGGACTCATCTGAAAAATGGGAACCCATGCCCAACTCTCACTGTTACTCTGGAAACCCACAAAGGGGGGAATGAAGGCAGAAGAGCCAGGCACAGAGCCCTAGAACTGTTCTTTTCCTTCCTGTCCTCTCCCTTAAATGACAGAGGTCCTCATGCCTGCTCCTCAGCCTCACTAAGCAGGTAGAAAAGTCATTGCGATGGTGTCGGGGAGGCGGAGGGAGCATGCTCAGAATTCAGTGACACACATCCTCATACATGAGGTATTATTATTATTATTGTTGTCATTGACATGAAAGGCTAGAAGGCTCTGATTTAAGTCATTGGGCCACACTGAGCTCTAGCTCCAAACGAAGAAAGTGAAACCAGGCTGCCACTGAGGGACCTCATACCAGGAGCTCCCCATGGTGCCAGATTCCAAAAACCTGGCTCCATCAGCCCCGCTCTCAAGGTGTTTTTCTGCCGCCAGTGGCTTTGGGATAAGGAGGCCCAGGCCCGCCTGGCCTGGCTGGCCTCTCTCCTTGCCCCTTTGAAGTGCCCAGCATGGGGTGGGCTGGAAGGAAACCCTGGGCCACAGAGGCTGTGACGGCACCTACCCACCCCTACCCAGCCACCTCCCCCTCATTATGCAGCCTGACTGGGCCTTTGTTGCCAGAATCCTGACAGGGGACAGCCAGGGACCTGGCCTCATTAAGTGCCTGACCTCAAGCAAGCCCCCCAACCCAGGGTGGAAGGTTAATGTGGCTGCCCGCCATGCAGGCCTGGGCCTCCAGGAGGCTCCTCCAAGGGACAAAGGACCAGCCCCCTATCTCCTCTCCAGGCCCCAAAACAGCTGCCAGCCTGCAGAGCCCTTTCAGGATGGGGGCTGGCTTTGATGGCTCAGAAGTCACCAGGGGGGCCTCCTTTCCAAACCCTCCTTCCTCCCACACTGTCAAGGAGACAAAGCTCACAGGGAACTGCTGGAGGCCTGACACAGGAATGCAGTCCATTGTGGGGGAGGAGACTGGCTGGTGAGGGGCTGGCCCACACCTTCCCTGGACCTTCCAGAATTCCCCAGGGCTCAGGACCTTGCTTCCAAGCAAGGCTCATTTCAGCCTCTCACCAAGGTGGGATGGAGTAGACAGGACAAGTGGTCAGAATAAGTCAGAAGCCTCTAAGTCCCTGCCCCACCAGATCTCTCTGTCTCCTGGTTTCTGGGTACAGAAAAGATGTCACTTAACCAGAGATGGGCTGGGAGAAGAGCAGCTCCCAGAAAGAGAGACAGCCAGGAATCCTGTGCAAGGGACAAGCTCATGATGTTTTTTAAAAGTATCTCTGGCTTATCACATCTCCTTCCAATAGGAGGGCTCACTCCAAAATGCTAATTACCTCCTAAGTAGGCTGCCAGAGTCTGGGCCCAGCACCAGGTAGAACCATCTAGAAGGCCTCCTAATCGCTTCCTTCACACAATTTCAGTTATTTGGAGGCCTGCATCTCGCACACCGGACTGACACGCAGTTTTACAGCTTACTGATTTTAATTTCAAAAGGCTCTGGGGAAATTTTTTAGACTGTTTTATTTGTGTAAGATCCTGGAGCCAACACAGGGGCTCCTTGGGGCATGACAGGACTGGCCCAGGAAGCAGCACCCTGGCCAAGCAGTGGGATAGGCGGGAGTGCCGGAGTTCTGCGTTCACGTGTGTTTCTGCAA
>PVKV010031854.1:0-20479 GCA_004027835.1 Alouatta palliata | reverse complement strand
CAAGAGATCGAGACCATCCTGGTCAACATGGTGAAACCCCGTCTCTACTAAAAATACAAAAATTAGCTGGGCATGGTGGCACGTGCCTGTAATCCCAGCTACTCGGGAGGCTGAGGCAGGAGAATTGCTTGAACCCAGGAGGCGGAGGTTGCGGTGAGCCGAGATCACGCCATTGCACTCCAGCCTGGGTAACAAGAGCAAAACTCCGTCTCAAAAAAAAAAAAAAAAAAAAAGAAATGACATTAATTTTATTTTTATGATTTTATCTTACAAATATCTCAGATTTTCTTTTGGATATTTGAAGTATTTTATTTGAAAAGTTTAGTTTTCTAAAGAGAGAATGTACAAGCCCAGTGCAGTGGCTCATGTCTATAATCCCAGCACTTTGGGAGGCCTAGGCAGGTGGCTCACCCAAGCCCAGGCATTTGAGATAGCCTGGGCAACATGGTGAAATCCCATTTCTACAAAAAAACACAAAAATCAGCGAGGTGTAGTGGCATGCACCTGTCATCCCAGCTACCTGGGAGGTTGAGGCAGGAGGACTGCTCGAGCCCAGGAGGCAGATACTACAGTGAGCCATGATTACGCTACTGCACTGCAGCCTAAGCAACAGAGTGAGAATGTCTCAGGGGAAAAAAAAAAAAAAAGGAGTGAACGTATAGATTTTAATTTCATTAGCAGATCATTTTAGTATGATCCTAAAATAGTTAAATACCTAAGGCATGATATCCTTTTAAAAATCTTCCTGATTATTGAAAAGGTCTTTCTTCTGTGCTGATAAAAAATACAGGACAAAAATCTATGTTTCTGGCTGGGTGTGGTGGCTCACACCTGTAATCCCCAGCACTCAGCTGAGATGGATAGATCACTTGAACTCAGGAGTTTGAGACCAGCCTGGCTCATGGTGAAACTCCATCTCTACTAAAACACACACACAAAATTTAGTGGCATGCACCCATTGTCCCAGCTACTTGGAGGGCTGAGGCACAAGAATCGCTTGAACCCAGGAGACGGGGGTTGCAGTGAGCCGAGATCATGCTACTGCACTCCAGCCTGGGCAACAGAGTGAGATTTCATATAAATAAACAAAATCCCTGTCCTCTTCTCTTCAGTGACTAATGTAAGAGTGGGAAACAGGGAAACATGACTGACAGAGGAAAAGAAAAATCATTAAATGCCACCTAAACCAAAAGCAACTAAATTTTATTTGGAAGTTTTATATGTGTGAGAGAGAAAATCCTCATGCAGCTCACTCATCTACTTAATAAATTTTAAAAAGTTAACTCCATGAAGGAATAGAAAATCATTTAAATTTTAATTTCATATAATTTTATGTGCCAGGCATTGCTCTAAGTGCTCTTACACTTAGATTCATCTAATCCTGAGAATAATCAATGAACTGGGCACTATTATCATGTCCATTTTAGATAAAAAGGAACCAAGGCACAGAGCTAAGTGATTTGCTGAATGACACACAGTTAATAACTGGTAGTCTGTATCTGAACTTAAACAGCAGGCCTCCGGAATCCCCCTTCAACCACTACATTAGATTGCCTTCTTCATATGATGGAGTCTTTTGAAAGGGGACAGAAAAAGAGAGAAAAGGAGAGCAGAAAGCTACAGAAGCAATGCTGATGTCTGTTAAAGCCTAAGAGACATATATCTAATGCATTTACCAATATTGCTCTTTAACATGTATAAAATATTTTTGTTCAAACAATGGGCAAGCATTTTAAAAACCTGCCAAAAAAAGTATTCTCATCATTCCATAAAATGTTAAATATAGAGATTCTTAAGCTTTCTCTTCCTCATTTTCAACAGGGAATGTCTGATTGCTTCCAAATCTAGCTTTAAAAAAAGAAAAAAAAGATACCTTAGAATTTTGTCACCACCTTGTGGTCTTTTGTAGTAGTGCTACCGAAAACAAGAATTTGGGCTGGGGTCCAGTAAAAACACCAATGCCAATCTTACGGCTATTTTGCCTGCTTTCAATATTTTGGTCACCTTCTATGGACTCCTATATTTATCTATAATATTTTTTAAGTGTGGTGACCAAAATGAGGCACAATACAGCCTATTACTGAAATACCAGACCAAGGTTAGCCATGTCCAAAACCTTTCTAAGGACAGCTATCCCACCAGACCCCTGCTAAGGGGAAGTCTGTGTGACTTTTCACAGTTATAACTTAGTCAAGACAATTCCTTACACTGAATTTGAGTTTCCTTAGTCTAGTCCAGTAGTACATTAAGTCAAATCAAAATTATTTTTCCTTTTTTTTTTTGATATAGGTTCACTCTGTTGCCTGGGCTGGGGTGCAATGGTGAAATCATAGCTGACTGTGGTCTAGACCTCCTGGGCTCAAGTAATCCTTCCACCTCAGCCTCCCAAGTAGCTCGGATCACAGGCAGGTGTCACCATGCCTGGCTAATTTTTTCTTTTCTAGAGATGGGGGTCTCACTACATTGCCCAGGCTGGTCTCAAACTCAAGTGATCCTCCCACCTCAGCCTCCCAAAATGCTGGAATTACAGGCATGAGCCACCTTACCTGGCCAAATCAGGATTCTCAAATTAGTAACTATCCTATTCCTCACCTCAGAGCTGATTTTCCCTCTTAGGGGTGTTTCCCTTCCCCTCCATAGGGAGGGAGGAGGGACAGGCTGGCACAGGGATAGGGCAAGCGCAGGTTCCAGGAGAACACTTCAGGGTAAAAGTAGGACTGAGGAGTCCTTCAAGCACCCGTCTACTTCCTGGCAGCTCCCTGGAGTCAGCAACTGAGAGCCCAAATTAAACTCCAGATAGAACTTACATGCAACCATCTTGCCTGTTATCCTGTCTTGCTTATGGTCAAAATAATCCATGAAAAACCTTTATATTACTTATTCAGGTGTAGCATACACAGTTTTGGGCAACCAATCCCAAATGCCATGCTGTCAATTCCTCTCAGTCTTCACTCAGTTTTCTCCATGACCCTGTATTATTTCTTCTATTTTTTTTCCCCTCTAGTGTTCTTAGCCTAAGGCGGTATGCTCCTAAATCCCATCCCATCCACTGACGTTTCTTTTGTTGACCCAATACCTCAGAAGCTATTGACATTTAATGGCTGAGGGCCAGACATACTGAAAATCATTGTGTGGAAGACCCTGTCTTAAGACAAGCTGTGCTGCACAATAGTTAGGAAAACCACTACTGTTCTAGTGCCTGGTCTCACATAGGACTACATTAAAATTATTTCCTCAGTGCCTCCCTCCCATCCTTTCTTCCTTCCATTCAGATTTCACCCCTGGCTGGGCATGGTGGCTCACACCTGTAATCCCAGCACTCTGGGAGGTTGAGGCAGGAGGAGGATTGCTTGAGTTCAGGAGTTCAAGACTAGCCCAGATAACATAGTGAGACTTTGTCTCTATTTTATATTTTTTTTTTTAAAAAAATTTCACCCTGCTGGGGAATTATTAGAGATCAACAGTAAAAAGAGTCACTGCTTATCAGGAATACTGTGTGGTAATATCTTTATCTGTCTTTCTCTTCACAGTTAATATTATTTGCATCCTATTAAAAAAGTCTTATGGCCAGGCATGGTGGCTCACGCCTGTAATCCTAGCACTTTGGGAGGCCGAGGCGGGCGGATCACAAGGTCAGGAGATTGAGACTACCCTGGCCAATGTGGTGACCAGTCTCTACTAAAAATAGAAAAAAATTAGCTGGGCATGGTGGCGCACCCCTGTAGTCCCAGCTACTCTGGAGCCTGAGGCAGGAGAATTGCTTGAACCTGGGAGGCGGAGGTTGTAGTGAGCCGAGATCGCGGCACTGCACTCCAGCCTGGCGACAGAAAGAGACTCTGTCTCAATCGATCAATGAATAAAAATAAAAAAGTCTTATTATACCAAGGTTATGAAGATATTCTCATATATGATCTTCTAGGAACTTCGTTGTTTTGCTGCTCACACATAAAACTACAACCAACCTGGGACTTCGTTGTTGTTGCTGTTGTTTTAATGGTGTGAGCTTGGGTTAAATTTTGAGTTTATTTTTATTTTGTATCTTTTTTCCTTCCTTTTAAAAATAATAATATCTAATTGTCTCTATACCACATTCTGAAAAAATTTAATTATTTCCCCTCCTCGCTTTAGGGTCACTTTTGTCATATATCAAGTGTTCAGATGTAAGTGACTTTTTCAGCTCTCTCTATTCTAGTCTTCTGATCAATTTTTCTACCCTTCCATTAATATTACACTTTCTTAATAATTACAGCTTCAAGTTTTTTTTTTGTTTGTTTTTTGTTTTTTAATAGGAGACAGGGTCTCTCTGTTGATCAGGTTGGTCTCAAACTCCTGGCCTCAAGCGATCCTCTCACCTTGGCCAACCAAAGTGCTGGGATTACAGGTGTGAACCACCATGCCCAGCCATATTAAGTCTTGATATCCAATATGGCTAGTCTTCCCACTATTCAAGATTTTCTGGGCTACTCTAGGTCTTTTGTGTTTCCAGATACATTTTAGAATCAACTTGTCAAGTTCTCAAAACAAAGAGAAAACTTATTGGATTTTGTGTTGGGATTGCATTGACTCAGTGGATTAATTTGGTAAGAAGTGAAATCTTTACAATACCGAGACTTCTAATCCACAAAATATGGTATATCCTTCTAATTACTGAGAACTTACTCCTTTACCTTCTCACAATAACATTGTATGGTTTTCTGCATTAATATTATGCATATATTGTTAGATTATTTAATATTTATGATGCTTTTGAAAATAGTATTTCTTTTCAAAATTTATTTTGCTTATTCTTACAATATAGGAAAATTTTCGTATAATGGCCTTAAATCTGGCAATAATTGAGAAAAATTTTGTATATATATTCAAGAGAAATATTAGTCTGTACTTTTTTGTGTGTTCTTTATCTAGTTTTAGGATAATAGGCCAGGTACAGTGGCTCACGCCTGTAATAGAGCACTTTGGGAGCCAAGATGGGTGGATCACCTGAGGTCAGGAGTTGGAGACCAACCCAGTCAAGCTGGTAAAACTCCGTCTGTACTAAAAGTACAAAAATTAGTCAGGCATGGTGGCACATGCCTGTCATCCCAGCTACTCGGGAGGCTGAGGCAGGAGAATTGCTTGAACTCATAAGGCAGAGGTTGCAGTGAGCTGAGATTGTGTCATTACACTCCAGCCTGGGCAACAGGGCGAGACTTCATCTTAAAGAAAACGAAAAAAGAATAAGAGTAATTCCTAGCTCATACAATGAATTAGAAGGACAAAAACACACACTTATCTCAATTGATGCAATAAAAGTATTTAAAATTCATCATCCTTTCATGATAAAAATACTCAACAAACGAAGAATAGAAGAAAACTGCCTCAAAATAATAAAGGCCGGATATAAAAAACCCACAGCTAACATCATACCCAATGGTAAAAAAAAATGAAAGCATTCCCACTAAGATAAGAAACAAAACAAGGATATTCACTTTAACCACTTCTTTTTTTTTTTTTGAGTTGGAGTCTGACTCTATTGCTCAGGCTAGAGTGCAGGTGCGATTTTGACTTACTGCAACCTCTACCTCCTGGGTTCAAGCAATTCTCACGCCTCAGTCTCCACAGTAGCTGGGATTACCGGCGTGCACCATTGTGCCCAGCTAATTTTTGTATTTTTAGTAGAGATGGGATTTTGCCATGTTGGCCAGGCTGGTCTCAAACTGACCTTATGTGAGCTGCTTGCCTTGGCCTCCCAAAGTGCTATTACAGGCATGAGCTACCAAGCCCAGCCTCACTTTAACCACTTCTATTTAACATAGTGTTAGAAGCTCTGGCCAGAGCAATTAGGCAAGAAAAAGAAATAAAAGACATCCAAATTGGGAAGAAAGAAGTAAAAGTATCTCTATTCACAGATGGCATGATCCTATACGTAGAAAACACTAAAGATTACACACACCCACACACACACACCCATGAGAACTAAAAAACAAATCCAGTAAAGTTGCAGAGTAAAAAACACAAAAATCAGTTGGTTTCTATACAGCAACAGTGAACAATCTGAAAAGGAAATTTAAAACAATTCCATTTATAATAGCGTCAAAAAGAAAAAAATACTTAGTTGGAATAAACTTAAAGAAGTAAAAGACTTGTACAATGAAAATTACAAATTGCTGAAAGAAATAAAGATAGGCACAAATAAAAGGAAATATATCACATGTTCATAAATTGGAAGACTTAATATTATTACAATGGCAATACTACCCAAAGCAATCTACAGATTCAATGTAATCCCTTTCAAAAATCCCAATAATGTTTTTGTGTAAATAGAAAAATCCATCCTAAAATTCATATGGAATCCCAAGGGACCCCAAATAGCCAAAATAATCTTGGAAAAAGAAGAACAAAGTTGTAAGATTCACATATCCTCATTTCAAAACTTAGTACAAAGCTACAGTAATTAAAAACAGTGTGATACTGGCATAAAGACAGACATACAGACCAGTGGAAGAGAACAGAGAGCCCAGAAATAAACCTTCAAATATATGATCAAATGATTTTCAACAAAGGTGCAAAAATCATTCACCAGGGAAAGGACAGTCTTTTCAACAAATAGTATTGGGAAAAATATACATCCACATCCAAAAAATGAAGTTGGACCCTTACCTTATATTATATACAAAAACTAATTCAAAATGGGTCAATGACCTAAAATGTTAAGAGCAAAAATTAGAAAATTCTTAGAAGAAAATATAGGGCAAAAGCTTCATGATGTTGGATTTGGCAATGATTTCTTGGCTAAAACCTCAAAAGCACAGACAACAAAAGAAAAAAATACGTAAGTAGGGTGTTGTCAAATTTTAAAAAACTTTTGTGCATCAAAAGATAGTATTCAAAAGACAGTATTGGTGAGTAAAAATGCAAGCCACAGAGTGGGAGAAAATATCTGCAAACAGTATACCCGATAAGAGATTAATTCCAGAATATGTAAAAAATTCAAAAACAGAAAACCAAACACCCCAATTTTTTAAATGGGCAAAGGACTTGAATAGAAATTTCTCCAAGGAAGATATACAGATGACCAATAAACACATGACAAGATGCTCAACATCACTAATCATTAGAACAATACAAATCCAAACCACAATCAGATAGCATTTTACATTCCCTAGGATGGCTATTATTTTTTTAGAAAATTCCAGCAACAGAAAATAACAAGTGTTGATAAGGATGTAGACAAACTGATGCTATGTAAAATGAGAGGCAGCCACTGTAGAAAACAGTATGGCAGTTCCTAAAAAAACTAAATAGGATTACTATATGGTCTAGCAATTCCACTTTGGTGTATATATAGCAAAAAACCGAAAGCAGGTACTTGAACACATATTTGTGCATTAATGCAGCATTGCTTACAGCAGCCAAAAGGTGGAAACAACCAAAAGGTTCACTGATTAATGAATGGATAAACAAAATGCAGCATATATACATACACACTGAAATATTACTCAGCCTTAAAAAAATTAAATTCTGATATATGCTAAAAAATGGATGAACGTTGAAGACATTATGCTAAGTGAAATAAGCTAGACACTAAAGAATGAATGTTGTATGATTCCACTCATGAGGTACCTAGAAGAGCCAAATACAAAAAGAAAGTAGAACTATGGTTACTAGAGGCTGGAGGGTATGGAGAATGGGTAGTTATCACTTAATGGATACAGAGTATCAGTCTGATATAATGGAAAAGTTCTGGAGATGTATAGTGGTGATAGTTGCATAGCAATGTAAATGTACTTAATGCCACTGAACTGTATGCTTTAAAATGGTGAAATGTTATGTTATGTATATTTTACTATAATAAAGAGAAGTTGAATCAGAATGGCACCTACTTATTTTTTTTTTCCAGTGAATTATTTACATCAAGTAACAAAGATGAGAATAATTGTTTTGGCCATGTCTCAGAGGCATCCCCTCAGATCAGTAGTTCCTAGGAGGCCAAAGCCAACTGAACTTCCTAGAAGTGCCAAAGGCATCTCTGTCTCACCCATTTCCTCAATCATTAGTTGCCACTGAAGACAGTCAACTAACTGTAACTATCACAAAGCCCCAGCTGGGTGATGTAAAGGTCCACAGCTCACCACAGAGTATGTACTTTATCCCAGACCCCAAAGTAGTGGGAGGAAAGCAGGAAGATGCTGAAGGAGTTTGGGAACTTTTATAAGTTTCCATGTACAAATCCAACATAGGTATAATTCAACTTATATACAGCAGTGGTTCTCAAACTTCAGCATATATCAGAATCATCTGAAGTGCTGTTAAAACACAGGGTGCACCCACTCTACTCCTCAAGAGTTTATCTTTGTGGGATGTATGTAGGTTTGGGGATGGGGCCCAAGATTCTGTACTTCCAACAAGTTCCCAGGTCATGTTGGGAATTGCTGGCCCAAGGTCCTCATTTAGCGAACCACTGGAGACAGTACTCAGAGACAACTCCCTGTATACCTATCTGACCCCAAATAAGGATCAAATGGGAGCAAGGAGAAATGTGAAAATATTAACAGTGATAATTCAGTATCCACAAATTATTTAAGATTTAGAAAAATATTTTCCATTGTCCTCTTTTTCTGTTTCCTTGGGCTGGTTTGGAAATTTTAGGAAAAAACTTTTCCTGTGGCCAAAAGCCTTACTATAGAGTCTTTAAGGTCTGTGGTTCTAAGAAAAGGCCACACAGAGCAGGCAATTGAGAAGGCAGGGCCACAGCTGCATCTGAGCCAGGGTGAGGGTAGCACTGCCAGGGAGAGGAAACACAAGGCAGCTTCTCACAGGCTGCAGACATCTGCTTCAAAACCCAAGAATTTCAGTGACACAACAACAGAAACGCAGGAATTATTACAAAATACAATACAAACTGTGATGCCTCAGCTAAACTTTTTATGTCTAAACAGAATTACATGTCTCAACAGAGTCTGGGTGGAATCTTGGATGCTACCAAAGCTTATAGGTGTTAGTTTCTAAAAACGGTTTGCCCTAAAGTTTTCACAGGAAATTCTCATTGAAGCTTCTGCAGGGAGTGCGTGAAGGTTGAAGAGAAAAAAGTCTTACTACCTGATCCTGGGCTGTCTAGTATGTATTTACAATGCTGAAGTAAGCAAGCATACATTTTCCATGCTCATATCCTAAAATTGCCACCATAAAGTAAACCACCACGAAAATATGTTTAGTGCCTAAGTAAGACAAAGTGGTAGCAGTGTAAAATTAATTAGAACAAGGTATATTCATAGGCATCTTGCCCAAGGATATACTTAGATTTTACCTTCTGCCTATGACAAGGATCACAAATTCAAATATCTATAGGGGCCAAACCAGTAACATAAATAATTGAAGCGATAAAGATAAAAAAATTCAAATGCCAGAAACAGAATTAAGGATTATTTTTAATTATGTAATATAACACAAGCAGTTATGATATCAGAGATTATAAATATGAAATTGAAAAAAAAAATTACAAAAACACAGGCCAGACATGGTGGCTGATACCTGTAGTCCCAGGACTTTGGGAGGCTGAGCGGGGCAGATTCCCTGAGCTCAGGAGTTCGAGACCAGCCTGGGCTACATAGCAAAACCCCATCTCAAAAAACAAAAACAATAACAATAACAACAACAAAAACAGGCACAGGCTGGGCATGGTGGCTCACACCTGTAATCCCAGCACTTTGGAAGGCTGAGGGGGTTTGATCGCTCGAGCCCAAAAGTTCCAAGACCAGTCTGGGCAACATGGCAAAATCCCATTTCTACAAAAAATACAAAAATTAGGTGGGCATAGTGGTGTAAACCTGTAGTCCCAGGTATTCGGGAGGCTGAGGAAGGAGGATGGCTTGAGCCTGGGAGGCAGAGATTGCAGTAAGCTAAGGTTGCCCCACTGCATTCCAGCTTAGACAACGAAGGGAGATCCTGTCTCAAAAACAAAACAAAAACCCCAGAAACAATTAATTACTAAATTTTTCTTGTAGCTCATAACACCATTGACCTAAAAGCCAAAACTTGACACATTTTCCCCTATGCCGAAGTGTCAATGTGAGCTCCAATATCTAGAATTGCATGTAATATGTAATACAGAATTCAGCACTGAATCTTTGAACTAAGAGAAATAATTTTTTCAACTGAGTTTCACAAGAGAAAACAACTCTTAAACACAAGCACATTTTCAAACAAAGATGAAAGTTTTTGCAAAGTAACTACTGAATTGAGGGTAGTTACTCCAAAGGTGTTTGTATAATTCTACTGCTCCAGTGTTACAATATTTAGTTTTCCATACCTTTGCTGGCAGCTCTCCATTCACACTGTTATTAACTGAGAAATGCTAGATCATTTTCATGAAGTATAAAATCAAAGAGACTGCCTTGCAATTCAGTCTTAAATTCCATTCATTTTGAGAATGAAGTAAGGTGCTAATAGTCATTTCTGGAAACCAACTTCAGCACATGAAAGTGACCCAGATTATTCTTTAATATAAAAAACAATTTTTGCCAAAAACATATATCTCTTAGAAATGAGAGAATGGAATTATACACGTGGCACTCTTTATGAATGCCTCTGTAAAGAAATATTCGCAGAATTTAGATGGGCAGTAATGTCAACCAAAAATGCCAAATCTGAAGCCATTCTTCATAGGTATACTGAGGCAGTTAGTTTTCTTTGTATGATATATACAGGTTGATTTAACAGTTCAAAAGGTATTTTCAGCTCTAACCTATACATAGGAGACTAACATGTTGTACATAGAAGACTAGCATGTTGAATCACCTGAATTTTAAGTATTGGTATCCACTTCAAGGTGACAATTACTAATTACTATATTAGTTGCATTTTTAATCTTTTGGCTTAAAATTATTTCTAGTACAATGTCTATTAAACAGATTAAATTCATGGCTATTTCCAGCCAGGCATGGTGGCTCACACCTGTAATCCTCAGTACTTTGGGAGGCCAAGGCGGGCAGATCATCTAAGGTCAGGACCAGTCTGGCCAACATGGTGAAACCCCATCACTAAAAATACAAAAGTTAGCCGGGCACAGTAGTGGACGCCTGTAATCCCAGCTACTCAGGAGGCTGAGGCAGGAGAATCACTTGAACCCAGGAGGTGGAGGTTGCAGTGAGCTGAGACCACGTCACTGCACTCCAGCCTGGGCGACAGAGCAAGACTTCCTCTGGAAACAAAAAAAAAATTCATTAACGAATTCATGTCTATTTCCTTTCATTACTTTGTCCCTAAGATGTCCAGTGTTAACCCTTACTATTTACTATTTCAGAAGCACTACTTATACGTAATCAGGCTGATAAGTTCTTACTCATTTTCATTAAATTTGACTGACATTTTTCATATAAATGAGTCCTTTGATACAGACCCCTTCCATGGGCAATAAATACAAAAGTTTTTCAACTCACTAAAATTTTTAGACACCACAAATATTGCTGTGTAGTATTATCTATATGTCTTCCTTAGCTTAAATTGAAAATACCATATATGGTTTTTTTTATTTTTTATAGAGATGGGGTTTCACTTTGTTGCCCAGGCAAAGTCTCAAACTCTTGGGCTTGAAAACAAAGGTCTCAAACTCTTGGGCTTGAAATCCTCCTACCTCCGTCCCACAAAATGCTCAGATTACATGCCTGAGCCACTGCACCCAGCCTCCATAAATAATCTAAATTTGCAATATAATTTGCCTTTTAAATTCTCAGCCATATATTCAGTATGCTATGAAACAGTGTTCCAATGATATTTACATTATATATATATATATACATTTCTTTGTTTGAGGAACATAATTTCTTCTCTTTAAAAAAAAGGCACTGCTCTAGGAACTTATCATCTGTATAAGGTACTGACGCCCAGGACATTTTTATTTTTTTACCAATAGCTATATATCATAATGATATCCTTTATTCAATTTCCATTAAAAAAAAACCATTTTACCTTTTCCATATACTAGTTATGGTGTTTATTATATATAACTGATTTTTACTTTTATTACTTAATATTTTTTTTATTTTGAGAGAGGGTCTCCCGCTGTCACCTAGATTAGAGGGCAGTGGTACCATCACAGCCCACTGTAGCCTCAACCTCTTGGGCTCAAGCCATCCTCCCACCTCAACTTCCCCAGTAGCTGGGACTACAGGCACACATCACCATGCTCAGGTAATTTTTTTGTATTTTTTGTTGAGGCAGGGTCTCTATGTTGCCCAGGCTTATCTCAAACTCCTGGACTTAAGCAATCCACCTGCCCTGGACTCCCAAAGTGCTGGGATTACAGGAGTGAGCCACTGTGCCTGGCTTAAAGCTGATTTTTAGACAGCATCTGAATTTGTTGGTTTTAAAATGACATCTTTGTTTGCATATTAAAACATAGGAATATTCTCCACTTCCACATACACACAAAATGTCCCCTTACCTTTTAAGAATGAAAAGATGTTTTTATTTTCCAACTTTTGAGAGAAAAAAGGACCCAAAAATCTTTTTGTCTTAAAGCTACAGTGGAAAAAGAGCAGCACAAGTAAAAAGGATAAATGTCTACTAGCACTTGGCCTACACACTAGTGGCATGAGGAAATGGTGGGGAGCACATGCCTTTCTAGAAGGGACAGGTGCTCCCTAGCTCCAGCCTATTGCAGCCATGTACTAATGTTGTCTCAGCATTCCCAGAGCTTCCAAGCCTTTAAACACTGGAAATGCAGGTGGACTGGGGAGTGGCGGGGCGGTGGTGCGCTTTATTTTAAAGTGTTGGCAGCTGATTCAAACACATATGAAACACCATGAGGACCAAACAAATGATCCACAGCCCATCAGTCTGGAACGTCTTCCCTCTCACTCTCCCCAACACCCATCATGAGATTTAAGTCCTATTAACATCCATCTATATTCTTAGGAAAACTAATAAAGCAAACAGCAAAATCTTTTCACACAGAAACATCTCCCATCTTTGGCTGGGTCTTTTTTGTCAAGAGGGGGACTGGGTCTTGCTCTGTAACCCAGGCTGGAGTACAGTGGCACAATCATGGCTCACTGCAGCCTCGACTTCCCAGGCTTAAGAGACCCTCCCACCTCAGCCTCCCAGGTAGCTAAGACTAAAGGTGTGGGCCACTACGCCCAGCTAGATTTTGTAGTTTTTGTAGAGATAGGAGTTTTACCATTAACCAGGCTGATCTCGAACTCCTGAGCTCAAGCAATCCGCAATAGGCTGCCTCAGCTTCCCAAAGTGTTGGGATTGCAGCAGTGGCTCACACATGCAATCCCAGCACTTTCAGAGGCTGAGGTGGGCAGATTACTTGAGGCCAGGAGTTCGAGACCAGCCTGGCCAACATGGTGAAACCCTGTGTCTACTAAAAATACAAAAATTAGCCAGGCATGGTGGTGAGCATCTGTAGTCCCAGCTACTCAGGAGGCTGAGGCAGGAGAATCCCTTGAACCCAGGACGCAGAGGTTGCAGTGAACCAAGATCACACCACTGCACTCCAGCCTGGGTGACAAAGCAAGACTTCATCTATAAATAAATAAATAATAAGATAAAAAAAAATGAAGTAAAATTAGCTGAGCCTGCAGTCCTAGCCACTTGGGAGGCTGAGGTAGGAGGACTGCTTTGAGCCCAGGAGTTAGGGGCTGCAGTGAGCTATGATTGCACCAAGGCATTCCAGCCTGGGCAACAGAGTGAGACCCTGCCTCTTAAAAAAAAAAAAAAAAAAAAAAAAAAAAAGACACTCTACTGCTTCAATAGCTAAAGAAACCAACGAGACTACTAGTCTACAACAAACTAACAATATATGCAGTGAGAAAAAACACAGTAATACTTTGGTTAAGTGATTATAAAACATCACTTAGAGGTACCCAAATTTTGGATCCAATGATGCTAATATTTATACAATTCATAGTACTGGTAATGATAAGACATTTGCAGTTGACAAAAGAGTAAATAGTATTTCTATACTACTGAGTAAACAGAATTCAGTGACATGGAACTAAGGGAACAGAAAATCTTTTAAAGTGAAACAGTGTTGAAGAATGGAATGCATATAGGTTTCTTTCTGGGTACTTTGTTCTGTTCCATTGGTTTATGTGTCTGTTTTCATGCACTTGCCATGCTTTCTTGATTACTATAACCTTTAAATGAAGTCGAGATGTATAGTGCCAACAGCTTTTTTCTTTCTCAAGATTGCTTAGGTTATTCAAGTTGCTTAAGGTTACACTCAAATTTTACGATTGTGTTTTCTATCACTGTGAAAAATGCCACTGAAATATTGATACAGATCACATCAAATCCATAGATAACTTTGGATAATATGGTACTTTGACAATATTAGTTATCTTAATGTAATATGTTTCCATTTATTTGTGTCTACTTCAATTTCTGTCATCAGTATTTTATTTAGTGGATTTTTATCTCATTGGCTAAATTTATTTTGATTAAATTTCCTATTTAAAAAAAAAGAAAATAGGATGCATATTTGTTAGGATAAAGGCCAAGCTGCTATAACAAAGGTTCCAAATAAGACGGCTTAAATAAGATCAAAGTTTCTTTCTTTCTTAATTACCTGTCTAGACATAGGCTAGCAGCTTTGTTCTATGATGCTGTCTATGCATTCCAGTTCCTTCTATCTTGTTGCTTGATTCCCCCATCTCCATGGTTGAAGTTGGCATACTACACATGTGTGCCTTCCAGCCCATGTGAAGGGAGAGCATTCCTAGTGCATCTAAAGCATGCATTCTCAACAAGACCAGCATCATCCCCAAGGGGAAAAAAAGGTGGTTCCTGGGGGGAATAGAGGTAAAAACATTTTAGTCTTTTATGGATAAAGCACAGGTATACACATACAGGGCATAAACAAGTATATAGTATATTTGTGGCATTAAAATTTCAAGGGAGCAATTAGGGAATAAAAGTCAAAAAAGGCTCCTTATGGGAGCAATAATGAAAAAATGACTAAGAAACTGTTTTAAAGGCAATTACCAGAAGGTGCCCACATCACTTCTGCTCCCAAGAACTTAGCCACAAAAATAAACCTAGCTGCAGGGAAGCCAGAAATAGATTCTCAAGCTGGGTGTCCATTTGCCCAGATTAAATTCAGCTTCTCCCCCATAAAAGCCTCTTTGGAGGTTTGCTTGAGTGTTCCCATGACATGACAGAGCAAGTAAGCCAAGAGACCATGACAGAAACAACAGTGTCTCTTATGACCAATCCTTGGAATACACACACTGCCATTTCTACCACTGTACATACCAGTGTACAGACCAATCCCCGTACAACATGGGAGAAGACTACACAAGGGTGTGAATACCAGGAGGCTAAATCTGGGGATAACCTAGGAGACTGGCTTTTTTTTTTAAAGTATCATGAGAAGTTCCCCTCACTGTAGAAATGGAAAACCATTCTGGTTAAATTCTGGTTGTGCTCCAAGCCCCTGATGAAATGTTTAACTTCCCAGCCAGAATTCATTGCTGCTTCTTTTCTGATTCTACATCACACTATTTCCATCTCTGGTACTGCACCTATCATGTTGTATAATCCTTCACTATGTTCAAGGCTGCATCCCAAATGAGAACACAGGAGTGAGGCTTACTGATGTTGATGCTCTCCAAGCTTAGGGCAATGTAAATTGCAAAAATATTGCCAGTCGCTGTCAATATTTATTGGTAGGGAACCCAGTCTGGGACCAAAATAAGAAGCTTTCTAAATTACTGTTTCGCAGGGGAAGTGGGAATGGTTAATGGGTACAAAATAATAAAAAATAATAGCTGGGCGCGGTGGCTCACGCCTGTAATCCCAGCACTTTGGGAGGCCGAGGCGGGCGGATCACGAGGTCAAGAGATCGAGACCATCCTGGTCAACATGGTGAAACCCCGTCTCTACTGAAAATACAAAAAAAAATTAGCTGGGCATGGTGGCACGTGCCTGTAGTCCCAGCTACTTGGGAGGCTGAGGTAGGAGAATTGCTTGAACTCAGGAGGCGGAGGTTGCGGTGAGCCGAGATCGCGCCATTGCACTCCAGCCTGGGTAACAAGAGCGAAACTCCGTCTCAAAAAAAAAAAATAATAATAATAATAATAATAATAAATAATAAATAAGACCCACTATTTGATAGCACAATACGGTGACTATAGTCAATAATAATTTAATTGTATATTTTTAAATAATTTGAAAGTAATTGGATTGTTTGTAACTCAAAGGATAAATGCTTGAGGGAATGGACACTGCTATTCTCCACGATGTACTCGTTTCACTTCCTGCATGCCTATATCAAAATATCTCATGTACCCCATAAATACATATGCCTACTATGTATCCACAGTTTTTTAAATAAAATATATAAAGAATCTATTTCACTCATCACGGATTTGTCATGTGAACCTAAACAATTTGCTTAAAACAAGCAAGCAACCTAGCAAACAATACAAACCCAGAATACAAGTTCATTCATTTCAATGATACATATAATTTCCCTGTCAACCAGAATTTTTCATAGATAATTTCACATGGGAAAGCAAATTAAAATCTACACTTTTCTAGATGAGTATTGCAGGGGAAAATATGTGCTTCACTGGAAAACTTTTAAGCTTTATTTATATCAATCACACTCTTCCAGATTATCTGATTGTAGCCTTTCATTGTCGTTGAATGAATTTACCTTTCTAGTTTCTACTGAAAAAAAAAAACTAATAGCAAAGCAAAATAACACTTGTCTCTAGGCATGTAAATTCTGCCTGGTGGAGGTTCAACTGATGTCTCTCCTCCACCATGTAAGAAGCCATTGCTGCCTTCATTTGTGACTCATTTCAATATTCTTGATTTATAAATGTTATCTGTTCTTTAGATTCTCCCTTTGAACTGGTTGTAACACTTTACTGGTTCCTTCCTTTAATTAGTGAGTTAAATAAAATCTTTAATACATGTTCATCTTCTGTGTGTATGAGAATCATTTTACCTGTCTTTGAAAATTATCTTCTAACAGTGCATATACCCAGAACAAGACGAATTGGGTGATCTTAATCAAAGTAGAAAAGCACAGACTGCAGAATTATACAATGTTTTATGACACAATAATACAAGTATATGTGTTCAACCACCGTAATGTAAGCAAAGAACATAAGGCCAGAAATACATAAGGGAAAGAGATAAGGACAGGTTCTAAATATTTATTATTTATTTACTTACTTACCAGGTTGGAGTGCAATGCCGCAGTCATGGCTCACTGCAGCCTCACCTCCTGGGCTTTAGTGATCTTCCTGCCTCAGCTTCTTGAGTAGCTAGGACTTAATTTTTTTGTAGAAACAAGGTCTCGCTATGTTGCCTAGACTGTTCTCAAACTCCTGGGCCCAGGTGATTCTCCCATCTCAGCCTCCCAAAGTGAGCTACCACATCTGCCTGTATGTTAATTGCTTAGATCAGCACTGTCCAATATAATTTTTTGCAACGATGAAAGTGTTCCAGATCTGCAATGTTGAATGCAGTAGCTACTACCCACATGTCGGTGTTGAGCATTTGAAATGCAGCTAGTGTGACTAAGAAATGAATTTTTAATTTAACTTAATCTTAATTAATTTAGATTTAAATAGCTACATGTGGCTAGTGTCTACCATACATACAACACAGGAATAGGCAGATAACTATGAAAGGGAAAACTGCTAGACTCAGAAAAATGGGGAATCTAGGCTTCTCAAGCTCTTTAGTCCAAAGATCTACATTTTAAAAGTATTGAGACTTCAAAGAACTTTTGATTATATAGGTGTAACTATCAATATTTATTGTCTTAAGAAAAACAGAAATACAAAATTATTAGTCCATTTAAAAATAATAAACTCACTTTTATGAAAAATCACTGTATTTTTTTAAAAATTAGTGATAAGAATGGCACTGTTTTACATGCCTGCCTTTGGTCTACTGCAATATCCTATCACCTCTGGAAAACACTGTATACTCACTAGAAAAAGCCAAACATCACATTAGTATTATGAAATGGGTCTCAGGAGCCCCAATCCACAGTCTGAAAACAGCTCATCTAGACATGGTTTACCCATACAAAATGTTTGGATACACCCTTTCCCAGGGCCTCGCTCCAATCCTGTTGCTGTCAGGTGACCATCTCAGTTCCATAGCAGGACAGAGTCACTGACCTCCAGGTTACCAGTAGAGGGCATGAATAAGGCACCAGGCAGAAGGGTAAGTGAAAGCCTATTTATTAAACTGTGGGGCCCTATGCTCCTGTGGGGGAAAGAGTTCACAAAGCATGCCTAAGAATCCTATGCTCTGGAAGTCTTACTTGCAAGCTTGGCCCATGGCTGGTGTCTAGGAACTTTGATTTCAGGAAGGTTCCCACCATTCCCTGACTGATAAAGAGTGGCTCACTGTGCCTAAACAGTGTAAAAATGTAAGAACAGTGGTTTATGCGGAGCACCTGATTTCCTGCTGGGAGTCAGGAATTTTAGCAAATGCCAGGTAGAGCGTGCCTACGTGACCTACACCCAGTTGTAACCTTGGGCACTGAGTCTAAGGAGGTTCCCTGGTAGATGACATTTCGCGTGTGTGGTCACAACCATTCAGCACATCCTGTGGAACTCCACTGAAAGAGAACCAGAGTGCTTGTGCCTGGTTTCTTCCAGACTTCACTCCATGTACCTTTTCCCTTTGCCAATTCTGTTTTGTAACCTATCACTGCAGTGAGCCATAGCTGTGAGTGTGACTATATGCTGAGTCCCGTATGTCCCGTGAAAATATATTACACTCATAAAACCAGGATGCTTTGAAAATAAGTAATCAGAGAACAAGAAACAGCTCTAAAAAATTAAAAATATGATCATCAAAATGAAATACTGAACAGAAGGATTAGAAGAGATAGTTGAAAAAATTACTCAGAAAAAGCAAAACAATAAAAAGAGAAAAATGAAAAATAAAAGAGATGATAAGAAAATTAAAGGATCAGTCCAGGTGGTCTAAAATCCAACTAAAGAAAAAGAAAACAGAATACATGGAAAGGAACAAATTATTAAAGTAAATTTCATCAAACTAGGGGAAAATGGGGGAGGTCTTCAGGTTAAAATGGCCTATCAAGTGCAGAGCACAACGAAGGAAAAAAGAATCACACCAGGGACACAAAATCATAAACTTTCAGAAAACCAGAGAGAATATACTAAAAAGTTTTCGGAAAGGGAAAACAACTCATATAAAAAGAAACAGGAAACTTAATGATATCAGATTTCTTAACAGCAACACTAACAGCAGAAACAATAGAATTAAATCTTTAAAATTCTAAGGAAAAACTTAGACTTTATACTCAGCCAAACTATAATTCAAATGTAAGGGTAGAATAGACATTTCTAAGACATGCAAGGACTTAGAAAATTTATCTTTTCTTAGAAAGTAACCGGACTAAGTGTTTTAGCAAAATGAGGAAACCAGATTCATTATCTAGATAACGGAGGGTCCAAATTGGGAGAAATCTGGTGAAGGAAAGTCTCAGGACTACAGCTATGCAAAACCAGACAATTTTATGTTCTAGGTCCTCTATTCAGAGTTCATTTTGACTACCATATTTTTAATTTCATAGAGCTATTTATTGTTCTTTTATGGTTTCTTTTTATAGCAACCTGTTTTTCTTTTATAGGTGCAATCTCTTTTCTTATCTCTTTAAAGATATTAATCTTTAGTTTTGTTGCAAACCTAGAACCAGACCAGATTAGAGTATGAAAAACGGGAGCAATAGGAGGAAGTGCTAAGGAAAAAATGGCACTGATAAATCCTTACATTTGTTGGCCCATTTGCTGGCATTGTAGCATTTGGAAAAAATTAATCATGGGATGAAAGAAAATTAGGTAAATTAGTCTATCATTTGGCTCAAAGGCTAGTCATGTTTACTTGGTCATAATAATATGAAACCTAACTACTAATTTAACAAAAAATTATGATAGAATCTAAATTGGGAGAATGGAAGGATATAAAATAAAAAGAGAATAAAGAGTTAAATCCTCACATTATCAATTCTTAATCTATAAAAAAGTAATACCTAAAATATTTAAGTCAAGAAGTGGTTATAAAGTATGCTTTTTAGAAAGATAGAGGTAAATACTAGAAGAAAAAGTTAAAGGACTTGAAAGTGTTGGACATGAAAGTGTTTGCCTTCAAAGAGAGAAACAGAGTAAGGAGAAATTAACAAGTATCTTGTATTTTTGCGGTAAATCTTCAAGAACTGCTTTATTTGTTCAATCATGTACATGTATTACTTTGACTTTAAAGAAAAAATTTTTAAATAATTTAATGATTATTTAGACTAGAAGATTTTACACCACCTTACATCATGCTTAAGTATTCTAAGTGGTTTCTTTTTGACACAGCAGGAGTGTTGTACCCAATACCCCAACCACAGAGAAAACTCTTACTTTGTCTCTTCAAGGTCCATCTTCTCTTCTTTTCTTTTCTTTTCTTTTCTTTTCTTTTCTTTTCTTTTCTTTTCTTTTCTTTTCTTTTC
>PVKV010031853.1:9432-20640 GCA_004027835.1 Alouatta palliata | reverse complement strand
GAATATTGGCCTGCCTTCCTAGGTTGGGGAAGTTCTCCTGGATAATATCCTGAAGAGTATTTTCCAGCTTGGATTCATTCTCTCCATCACATTCAGGTACACCTATCAAACATAGATTAGGTCTTTTCACATAGTCCCACATTTCTTGGAGACTTTGTTCATTCCTTTTTACCGTTTTTTCTCTACTCTTGCCTTCTCGTTTTATTTCATTGAGTTGATCTTCAACCTCTGATATCCTTTCTTCTGCCTGGTTGATTTGGCAGTTGAAACTTGTGCATGCTTCACAAAGCTCTTGTGTTGTGTTTTTCAGCTCCATCAATTCACTTATATTCCTCTCTAAGTTGGTTATTCTCGTTAGCATTTTGTCAAATTGGTTCTTAGTTTCTTTGCATTGGGTTAGAACATGTTCTTTTGGCTCACAGAAGTTTCTTATTACCCACCTTCTGAAGCCTGATTCTGTCATTTCATCACGCTCATTGTCCATCCAGCCTTGTTCCCTTGCTGGTGAGGAGTTGTGATCCCTTGTAGGAGGAGAGGCGATCTGGTCTTGGGTGTTTTCCTCCTTTTTGCGCTGGTTTCTTCCCATCTTTGTGGATTTATCTATTGTGTGGTCTTTGTGGTTGGTAATTTTCAGATGGGGTCTCTCACTGGACGTCCAGTTTGTTGATGATGAAGTTATTTCTTTCTGTTTCTTAGTTTTCCTTCTAACAGTCTGGCCCCTCTGCTGTAGGACTGCTGAGGTCCACTCCCGGCCCTGCTTGCGTGGGGATCACCTGCAGCAGCCTCCACGCTTTCACTGGGAGCTGCAATCCTCAGCTGCTCCTAATCGGCCATCTTCTAATTTTTACTTAATATATTTCTGTTTTCTTTGAGTATTTTTAAGTGAGCAGGTATTACCTTTGTAATTAGAAAAACAACCCAGACCCTTAAAAATGTTATCTGGATCAGTTATAGGATATTAGGACTGGAATAGACCTTGGATTAAGTAGGAAGAGTCTTGAGAATTAATCAAACACCCTAATTTTACAGATAAGAAAACCGAGTCTTTAGTTTTTAGAAAACTAAAAATTGTGAAATGAGTTACCAAAAGTCCCAAAAGTAGTTAGTAGCAAATCCATTTTTACAAGCCAGGTTTAGTACTCTTTGAATTATACCACAGTGCCTTTAAAAAGCAGCACAAATTTTGAGGAAAATAAAATATGAAAGTATTTACTTATAAATGTCTTTATATTTCTTCTTTTAAAAAAAGTGTCTCATCATTAGAGCAATATAAAAGAGTAAGAACTTCACAATTTATGAGAGATTTTTTAAAAACCTGAATGTTACTTTAGAGATGCTTAATACCGATGTTCTCCACCTCAGAAGAGAGAATTAAAGCCAAGTGATTTGTGGAAGGTTGTGTAATGCACTAGCAGCAGAGCTGGGACTAGAACCCTGGTATCTGGATTCTCGGTCAATGACTCTGTTAAATTGTTCACACTTCTTCTTGCAAGTTGATGTGCATTTATTAAATATCTGTCACTGTACTAGGCTATACCCTTGAAAAATAAAATGTGCCAATGAAACGTGCGTTCAGCAGACTTCAGTATAGCTAAATAATTAAGTTGAAAAAGCCTGAGTTAAGCCTCAAGATTTGATTGAATTCTTTGGCTTTAAATTAAAAATGGTGCGTATGAAAACTTTTCTTCTTCTCTCATTAAGGATTTCAAGGCATTCCATACAATTATATAAAACATTACAACCTCTCAAAGGGAGGGATTATTATATCCATTAGGAATGAAGGTACAGAAACAATAAATGGTTTGTACATTAGTCACCAAGAATAAGAATAACCCTAGGATCCCTTAGTTCTGGGTGATTTCCAGAAAACCACACCTTTCATGGATTCAAATTTAACTTTGGCCCACTCCTAGAATCCTGGACATGTCTGGAAAGTGAGTAGGTCATTGCACTTTATTTTAGGTTAAGTCAACCACAAATCTGGCTGAACCTGACTAATTTGATTAGAGTCCACCAAACTATGGCTTCTAACCTAGGTTAACTCCAACTGAACTAGGGAACCATTTATTATTCTGTGGGTGAGGCCGCATGCATCAGTAGCCAAGTCAACAGCAGATGAATGAAAACCACAAAATTAAAGGTGTTACTGGCACCAAGACACAAACTAAAAGTGCTGATCCAGGAATGACAATCTCTAAACATTTTCAGACAAGTTAGGAACACAAGTAAGACTAGCTCTCGGCAGATCTCATTTGTGTGACTGGCACCAACACAGAAAACACTGTACAATGTGTGCCTCATTTACCTTGGCACTGAGGCTGCATCAGCCCCTTTGTGCCCTGACTATGCCTTATGCAAATTTTAAGATACAAAGCCATTTTTGTTCCAAGTTTATTTTAATCATCTTTAAATTCTCCTTCCCTTAGCAGGTTATCTTCATTGTGGTAAAAATAAAGAAATAAGTAAGTCTCTAATCCCTTGTAGTTTAAAAACATTCTAATTGCCAAGGGAAATGCGAATGCAGGTCCTTTCTTCCATAGTCTTTCAGGTTTGGGGAGGTAAATTAGTTCAAGCCCACCAAGAAGTAGGAGTTTTATTGGGGGAAGGAGGAGAAGGTAGAAAGAGAACTTCAGATTGTGTAGAAGAGAGGGAAGAAAGGAAGATGGGGTATGAGGAGTCTCAGACTGCAGTGCAGTACCAAGCAAGGAAGTGGCCAGGTTGACGGGGAGTCATCGAATCAAAGTTACTGAGGAGTCCTGCATATTGCTGAAATGGACCTACCTTAGTATCTCTGCTGTGCTCCAGAATTGGCTAGGAACCCACCCCCGCCCCCAGCAAAGTATGTCCTTGGGGTAAATGCAGTGCTGGATCCAGAGGGATATCAGGCTGTTGGTCAGTTTTGCTCTTCACTGACAGGAGCATTTTCATGCCTGCTCCTGTCTAACCCTTGTGCCACACAGGTCTACTTTACGTAGCTGTGGGAAGAAACTCCTCCATGGTTCCCTAGGGGTCTCTTTCTAAGGGGGAATTTAGAAGAGGGATAGTAGAACCATGTCTGGCACAGTAGCTATCACCAGGGATACTCCTTTTTTGAGCTTGTGGTAGTCTGCAGATGGCTTTTGCAGGGGCCAGATTAGTGAATTAAATAAAGATATGATGAGAGCCACCATCTCTGCCTTTTTTTAGATCTTTAACGACAGCACCAATCCCATTCATCATCTCTAGGATATATTTTTTTGACTTACTATGTTGGCTGTGAGGAGGAACAATTTTAAAGATTTCCACTTGGGTTTTTCAACTGTGATAGCTCTTATTCCATAGGCCAAGGGTCTTAATCTGGGGGTTACTCCAACTGCCAAGTTGCTGCAGTGGGTGTCATAGGAATGATTATAGTGTATACTTTTTGTGTATACTTATTTAGTCAATGGATTTTGGTTCTAAAAATATGCTTAAGTCTGGGAATATAGCAGAGGATTGTGACTTTTTCATAGGTATGACTGGCCTCTGCCTTTTGCTCACCCATTCCTGCCCTTTTTTTTGAAAAAAAGATGTTAAGTAGCACCCTTGCTGGCTGCACTTCTTTTTGGTCATAGGAAAACCATGCTTTATCAACCATCTCCACAACTCCCTGTGGGTCAAACCCATTGGCTGCTCTGTTCTTGCAGGCCATTATGGTAATTGGCCTCCTGACTTCTGATAGTTAAGTGCTGTCACCTGGAATCTATTCTTCTGGGGACTCTATCATTACTATAAATATTAATGAGCCAAGCTCTATGACGGCCTCTCCTACAGTCAGCCCTGACCTGCAGAGGAGACGCTACCAAACTTCTTACTGATACGGCTGTTCCTCTGAGCACATTTCTGGTGGCCTTGGTAGAAGATGTGTCTTCTGGGCTTTCTTGTGGACACAATCCTGTATGGGAATCTTCTGGCCATACATAATAGACACATTCTAGCATACCCAAGTCCAGGCCCAGGACTAGGATGAGGCAAAGACCCTAATATTTCAAGACCATGAGAGTGAATGGCTCCTTGAATTGTGCCCCTTAGACACTGCTCTTGCCTCACCCTAATCTTGGCCTTGCCCACTTCCCTTAGCCTCTTTATCTCTTTATTCTTTCCTCTAGCATTTGTGAGAGCAACTCAGGTATTTACACTTTGCTGAGTGTTGGTCATCACTTTTTTCAGTCTTCTCAGAGCAATTCTAGCAGTGAATTTTCCTTATACTCTGGGATCCTTGCCAGGTTTTAAATCCTATGTCCCAAGAAAGTGCCTTCAAGTTAATGAATTTTTGCTTATCCAATCTAATCTTAGATTCTGGCCCTTTAAGCATGCTTAAAATCTAATCCTAGGCTCCTGGCTCCTGCTGGTACATGCTAGCTCACTCTTGCAAGCTCTTCTTTGGTATAGAGTCTCTTTCTCACCGGGCCCATCAGGCGCTTAGCTGGGTAACCAAGGGGGGGAGACTGCAGCTTCTGAGAGGGCATTTACTTCCTTCTAGAGGGGACAGGACTCTAGCATTTTCTAGCACAAAGGGAGGTGCTTCCTCTTGCTAGGGATGGGTAGCCACCTTTGCAAGCTCTGAAGGTTCAGGGGGATCCACATAGCCATTATCTTCAGGAAGCATCCATCTAGATATTCTCATCTAATTTTTCTGGATCCTAGTTTTTCCCAACTAGGGCCCTGACCTTACCATGGTAGACCTACCTTGGTGGATCATTCAGATGTCTTTGGAGCTCTGCAACTTTAACTACTGGGGACTGCTCCCCTGTTTCTTTTCCATTGCAAGAGATAAAAGCCTCTTTGTAAAGCAACTGAAGTGGCCCCTTTAACTGCTTGTTAATAGCTCTCAGTTCTTCATTACCTCCCTGCAGGGCATCAGTACAACTTAGCAGTAACCAGCCAACTCAGCTGTCTTTGTAGTCACTTCGTTGTTTTCTTGTTTTTTTTTTTTTGAGGGAGTCTCGCTCTGTCAACCAGGCTGGACTTTGTAGTCATTTTGTTGTCTTCCTTTTCTTTTTCTTTTAAGAGGGAGTCTCATTCTGTCGCCCAGGCTGGAGTGCAGTGGTGTGATCTTGGCTCACTGCAAACTCCACCCACTGGGTTCAAGCAATTCTCCTGTCTCAGCCTCCTGAGTAGCTAAGATTACAGGTATGCACCACCACACACAGCCAATTTTCTATTTTTAGTAGAGATGGGGTTTCACCATGTTGATCAGGCTTGTCTAGAACTCCTGACCTCAGGTGATCCATCTGCCTTGGCCTACCAAAGTGCTGGGATTACAGGTGTGAGCCACCGTGTGCGGCCTGTTGTTTTTTCAAATGCCTGAATGGCTGGACCTGAATGATTGTTCCCTTCTACTGGGACATTTTCTTAGGTCAGTGCTGGCGAAATCTTTAGCAGCTGGGCCAGGGACTATTTGTGCCCTACCGACCACAAGAGACGGCCCCCACTTAATCTACTGTTTGGTGAGTGAGCCAATATCAAATCCCTATCTTCTTGCCTGTTTTCTCACGCCACTCTGTGTACCACCTGTGTTGATTTGGACCCATCCCAAATAAATCTCAAGCTAGGATTAGATATGAAAGAAATTGCTTAGGGAGGAAGCAGAAGGAGGTAGAGAGAAACTTCAGATGCATGGTGTAGAAGAGAAGAAAGAAAGTAGGAAAATTGGGTAGGATGGGTCTCAGACTGCCATGCAGTGCTAAGAAAGTTTGGCCAGGTTGATGGTGAGCCCTAAAACTGAAGTTACTCAGGAGTCCTGTATGTTGCCAGGATGGGCCTCTATTAGTTTCTGCTGTGCTCTATCATTGGCCGGGAGCAGCCCATAGGAAGTATGGCCTTTGGGTAAATGCAGTGCTGCATCGGGAGGGACAGGATCTGAGGCTATTGGTCAATTAAGTTCTCTACAACAGGAGGTCTGAGAGGAGCATTTTCATGACTACCACACACAGCAACCCAGCTGCTAATGATTTCTAGTCTTCATGGGTTAAGCATATTTGTGTTTTACAGCTGAAAACAGCGGAGAGGAAATAGGCTTAGTAGGTACATCTGGAATATAGTGTTTTAATTTCACTTAAATAAACATTTTTCATTTTTAATTTTAAAGAATAAGGCAAACTAAATAAATACATCTAAACAGTTTACATCATAGTTAAGTGGAATAACAAATCTGGCACGGGTTAGAAATTCAGACCACAAATTCCCATTGTCTCTGGCTCCATAGCAGCTTTTTGGATCTGAAATACAGAGGTGTCATTTTGCGGACAGGTGTGACTTGGCATAACAATGCTTTAGCTCATACAGATGATCACACACTACCGATATCATGGAGGAATTTTGGGTTGAGTGGTTGATTGGAGGCAGAGTCATGCTCCCTGTCTGTAGTGCTGTGTGATTGCTTCACGACACCTGCATTATACAAGCGTTTTTATCTTCTAAGTAGCTATTTGCCTTGCATTTCTTCTTGCCTATATTTATTTCTCTCTTTTTACATCTCAGAGGTGTTAGAATATAAATTCCCAGGCACCAAATAAAAACCTGATAATTATCAATGAGATTGATAATAATGATGCTGTTCAACATTTGGCAACGTGGGGGGTTTTCTTGGCTCATGTTAGGTATCTTGAACCTGTGCCCTATTAGGTAACTTTCTTAAACTGCCTGGAGTATATGCTTTTTTCTCTGTTATCTCAATGAATCATTATTTTTCTAATGTCTTTTCAAGTTGATTTCCTCTGTTTGTATCTCTCTTTTGTCCCTCATTTGGCATTTTGGGAGTAATGATAAATGTTGGGTGGAAAAAATAAGAAAGGTGAAGCATAGCTTTGCATATGCTTATTGCATTTTTGGAACCCCTTTGCTCTCATTGTATTACCAGGAAAAAGTCCTAAGATGCTTGTATGGCTAAGATAAGTCAGGTAACTTGGTACCTATTCATCTCCAAAGGTACCTTGGATTTACAGTGGAGACAGGCAGAGAAAGGAAAGATTACAATGTTAGTGACCCCTGTTCAGGGCTGTGGGAGTTCCCTGAGTCTAGTGAATAAACAGCTGTATCATCTTAAGATCAAAATAGAAACTATAGGCTAAGGTCAGTAGTCAGGATATGCAGGAGTCTGTAAACTGGTAAGCACTATTAAGCTTGATTTTTCAAGCTGTACTCAGTAGGGATACAGAATATTTGTAGTTTTTGAAGCATATTTATCTTTTTTGACATACTTTAAGAACTTCCTGTGATCTGACAGTATATCATAAAGCATTTTAATGCATTTTCTTCTCAAGTTCTTTTTATTTATAAACTGTGTAAGCAAGGAGATATGCTGAAAAAGACAAAACAAAACCCAGTTCTGAAGAGATTGAGAAAACTGCCTTAAAGATTTAACCACCTTTGTTTTCTAGGAGGGTTCTGGCTGTCAGTTTCATCTCATGAGCCTCTCTGCCTACAATTCCTTTTCCTTTCTGTAACTGAAATGCAGGTTCAGTCAATCTCTGCTTTCAGAGTCTGATTAACAAAAGTGAGATCGGTACAAGGAAAGTGACTTTTTTATTCTGAAACTAGCTTAGGGGAAAAAATATAGGCTTTCTGCCTTAAGGGTACTGCTTCACTTTTGTAGCAGAAAGTGGGTGCTTTTAAACGGGGAGCCTATGCAGGGGCAGAAGTGATTAGGGTGGTGGGGGAGTGGTCCACATGCTCACTTCAGTGCCTTATCTGCAAGGCAGTTGGTATTTTGATGGGCAGAAATAAGTTGTAAAAGTGGCTGAAAACTCTCCAGGTGGGAGAGAATTTTGTATCAAGGGCACAAGAGTGCCTTGTTATGTCTCAAGGCACTCTTCTGGTGAGAGGGAGTTTTGTAGTGGGCATATTTTGGGATGTAAATCGACTGTTACTTTGTGAGGCCAACTCCTGGTGGGCGACAGTTCCTTTCTGGAGCTTCTAAGCACATAGTTAAATAAACTTATCCCAGAGGGAGTGTCTGATGAAGAGGAGGTAAAGGCTATAATTGCATTTCCAGAGGGTTAAGTAGGAAGTGGGAAAGAGGGGTAAATGGAGAAAAAATAAGAGAAAATACTTAAAAAAGTAACTCACTCTCTTTCACTCAGAAAAATAGGAGTACTGTTATGCTTCCACCCCCTCTCCAGTAGAAATACAACTTAATCTAAACAAAAAATAATCATAATCACATCTACAGCAAATAAATTTCATGTGGAGGTCTTCATGCTTTATTCATGCTTTTGGAATGGGAAGAGCAATTGTAACATTTTTCATATTATAGGGAAGAAATGCTAGTAGGGATAAAACATATGGAAAGAGGTTGGATGATCAGGAGTTAAGAAAAGGAGACAGAGCTGTGATGCTGTTGGCAAGGGGACTTTGATTTAGAATCTACATGCTTTTTATATTCAAAGAGTTATTTTGATCTTCATTGCTCCAAGTAGACCCATTTATATTTTTCTTTTTCTCTTCTCTTCCCCTCCCTTCCCACCTCTTTGTGTCAAAGCAACCTTGTTTAAGAAATATTTACTTTTTAGCCAATGTGACTGCCTTAAAAGAAAAATAAAAAAAGAAATATTTACTTTTCCAAAAGGAGTTCTCATAGAACGAGTCTAGTAATTACCTTCTGAATATTAGCATTTAGAATATTTTTAAAAAATAAAACCATAATAATCCAGAGGAAGAAAGGCCACTCAGCAGGAGAAGATATTCAATTTCAGCAGCTGAGGGAACATAAAGTCATGGGTATATTCTCATATGTCAGGAAGGGGCTAATAATTAATCTTTCTTGAGATATTATAGTATTACATATAGAAAATCATTTGATTCTAACAGTAGACTATGAGATAGATGCAATATTATTTGTCTTGTACACACAAGAAACTGAGAGAAGTTAAGAAATTTTCCCAAGGGGCTGAGAGAACTGGGGCCAAGAGAAGTTAAGAAGAAATTTTCCCAAAGTCATACAGCTAGTATGGAAATGGTAGAGCTGGAAATGGTAGAGCTAGGACTGGTTCCACAGTCTGTGATTTTCTCATTCTATTTCCATCAGGCTACAATTACACACACACACACACACACACACACACACACACACACACACACATACATAATTAGAACCATGAGTAAAATTGATTGCTTCTTGTATACAAACCCCTACCTTGAATAACAAACCATCATCTAAGGAGAAAACATCAATTGTGAGGTGAGAGAATGTCTCTGAGGAAAAGACAGAGAAGCCTTTAATAGAATTGATATGTTTTCCTTAAAACACTTTCATCATTTGGCTTTCCTAATTTTCCTACCTCATGAGCCACTATTTCTGTTTCCTGAACTGATTCTTACTCTTGTTCCCAAACTGTTAATATTGAAATGACCTAGAAATCAGATTTTGGACCTTGTCTTTTACCTGTACACACTCTCTCTTTAGATTTCATTTATCCCTAGAGCTTTAAATAGCAAATATATGATGGTGACTATAAGTATTTATCTCCAGGTTGGACCTTTCCCCTGAACTTCAGACTCATATATTCAACCTCTTCAGTATCTTTATTGGAATGTCCGATAGACATACCAAACCTAATCCTTCTCAGGCCTCACATACCCACATACAGTCTTCCCATGAATGGCTAGTATTTACTTCCAGTTCAGGACAAAAACTTTGTCTTATATCTAAAGTGAGTCTCCTTTAGGCAGTATATAGCTGAATTATTGTTTTCAATCTGTTCTGCCAGTCTCTTTCAATTGGTGAATTTAATCCATTCATATTTAAAGTGATTACTGATAAGAAAGGACTACTTCTGACATTTTTCTGATTTCTTTATGCCATTTTTATTTATTTATTTATTTATTTTTGAGATGGAGTTTCAATCTCATTGCCCAGGCTAGAGTGCGATGGCACGATCTTGGCTCACTGCAACCTTGGCCTCCCCGGTTTAAGTGATTCTCCTGCCTCAGCCTCCAAAGTAGCTGGGCCCACAACCACGCCTGGGTAATTTTTGTATTTTTAGTAAAGACAGGATTTCACCATGATAGCCAGGATGGCCTCGATCTCTTGACCTTGAGATCTGCCCGCCTCAGCCTCCCCAAGTGCTGGATTTACAGATGTGCACCATTGTGCCTGGCCAACATTTTTTTTATATTCCTCATTTCCTTCAATACTACTTTGTTTTGTGTTCAGTTGATTTTTTTTTCTACTGTATCATTTTGACCCTCTTCGCATTTCCTTTTTTGTGTGTATTTTTAGTTATGTTTATAGTGGTTACCATGAAGATTATAATTAAAAATCATATGTTCATAACCTCATTTGAGTTGATAGCAACCTAGCTTGAATATTATATGAAAACTTTGCCTCTTTACAGCTCCACCTTCTTTATATTGTTATTGTCACAAAATTATTGTGTACCCATTAACACAGAATTATAATGATTATGCATGCACTAGGCTTTTAAATTATAAAGAAAATTAAAAAGAAGTTATAAACCAAAAATAAAATGATATTGCCTTTTACATTTATATAGTTACTTTCACTGGAGTTCTTTATTTCTTTATTCTTTTCATATGGCTTTGGGTTACTATCTGGCGTGACTTCCATTTTAGTTTGAAGGAATCCTTTTAGCATTTCTTGTAGGGAATGTCTAAGTGATGAACTCTCTAAACTTTTGTTTATGAGGGAATGTCTTAATTTTGCCTTCATTTATGAAAGGTAGTTTTGCCATACTTAGTTTCTTGGTTGACATTTTTTTCTCAGCACTATACATAAGTCCTCTCAATGCCTTCCAGCCTCCATTGTTTCAATGAGAAATTAGAGGTTTATCTTTATTGAGGATCCTTTGTGACAAATTACTTCTCTCGTGTTGCTTTAAAGATTCTGTGTCTTGGCTGGGCGCGGTGGCTCACGCCTGTAATCCCAGCACTTTGGGAGGCCGAGGCGGGTGGATCACGAGATCAAGAGATCGAGACCATCCTGGTCAACGTGGTGAAACCCCGTCTCTACTAAAAATACAAAAATTAGTTGGGCATGGTGGCACGTGCCTGTAGTCCCAGCTACTCGGGAGGCTGGGGCAGGAGAATTGCTTGAACCCAGGAGGCGGAGGTTGCGGTGAGCCGAGATCGCGCCATTGCACTCCAGCCTGGGTAACAAGAGCGAAACTCCGTCTCAAAAAAAAAAAAAAAAAAAAAAAAAAAAAAAAAAAAAAAAAAAAAAAAAAAAAA
>PVKV010031852.1:0-20519 GCA_004027835.1 Alouatta palliata | reverse complement strand
TGTGGGAAGGGTCCTTTTGGATGTACTTGAGCAGGGGTGCGTAATCCCTGAATCACAGGCCTGCACTTGGCCACACAGCAGGAAATGAGCAGCAGGTGGGAGAGCAAAGCTTCGTCTGTATTTACAGCCACTCCCCTCTTTGCCACCTGATCTCCACCTCCTGTCAGGTCAGTGGCAGCATTAGATTCTCATAGGAGCATTCTCATACCCTTTTGTATAACTGTGCATGCAAGGGTTCTGTCTTGCTCTGTCCTTATGAGAATCTAATGCCTGATAATCTGTCACTATCTTCCATCACCCCCAGATGGGACCATCTAGTTGCAGGAAAACAAACAAGCTCAGGACTCCCACTGATTGTACATTATGGTGAGTTATATAATTATTATTACTACAGTGTAATAGTAACAAGGTGCACAATAAATGCAATGTGCTTCAAATACCCCAAAACTGACCCCCTGCCCCCAGTCTGTGGAAATTTTCTTCTATAATATTTGTCCCTGGTGCCAAAAAAATGGGGACCGCTGCACTTGAGCACTCAGAGAGAAAAACACAAAGCTCAAGTCTTAGCATAAGTCATGGTCTAAGATCCAGAGAGCTTCCCTGATAGCCCAAACACAATTCCTTATTTCTTGTATCTACAGTGCTGATATTATTGAAAATCAAACACAAACTTAAATATGTGAATTGCTGAATTACGATGACAGTCGAATTCACTGTGTCACCAAGGTTCTCATGAGAACATTGGGGCACTAATAGGTGAAGAATGGGATTTTTTTTCTATTTGGGACAGTCTCTCTCCGTTGCCCGGGCTGCAGCACAGTGGTGTGATCTTGACTCACTGCAGTCTCAGCCTCCCGTGCTTAAGCTGTCCTCCTGCCTCAGCCTCTGGGGTAGCTGAGGTACAACCGCAGGTACGAGCCACCACACTTCAACTAGTATTTTGTGTTTTTGTAGAGATGTGGTTTCACCGCATTGCTCAGGCTGGTCTCAAACTCCTGGGCTCAAGCCATCTGCCCACCTTGGACTTCTAAAGATTTGAATTTATAGGCAGGAGCCGCCATGCCTGGCCCTATTTTCTTTTACACTGGTTTATTGTGAAGGCCTCCAATTGTCTTCCTGACTTCTAGGCTTGCTCACTTCAGCCTGTTCACTGAAGCCAGAGGAATGTTTCCGAAAGGCTAACTTGGGTCAAAATGGTTCTTGATTAAAACCTGCTGGTGAGTGCCCATTGCCTTTAAGATAAAGTCCAAACTAATTTGGCCACAGGCCCTGGTAAGAGCTGGCCTCGGCTCACCTTCCCAGTTTTACCTTGCACCACTCTCCCCATATCCCTACCCTCAAGCCACATGGAATGTCAGTTTCCTTGGGGGACTTTACTAGTCCTTCTTCAGGAAACCCTCCCCTACCCTCATCATCACTCTTTCACTCTCATATTTGCTCATCTTTACTCTCAGCCAACATGTCTCACCCTATTCTCTATGATGTGATAAGAAGCCCCTTGGGAGCATTTCAGTTCCACTCTGTACTTCTGTCATTGTGCTCATCACAGTCTGGTAAGCACTGGAGTGCGATTCCTACATTAGTCTATTTTACATCACTATAAGGAAACATGTGAGGCTCAGTAGTTTATAAAGAAAAAATGTTGGCCATGCACGGTGGCTCATGCCTCTAATCACAGCACTTTGGGAGGCCAAGGTAGGCAGATCACGAGGTCAAAAGATCGAGACGATCCTGGCCAACATGGTGAAACCCCATCTCTACTAAAAATACAAAAATTAGCTGGGCTTGGTGGTGCATGCCCATAATCCCAGCTACTCTGGAGGATGAGGCAGGAGAATCACGTGAACCCGGGGAGCAGAGGTTACAGTGAGCCTACATCACTCCACTGCACTCCAGCCTGGATGATGGAGTGAGACTCCATCTCAAAATAATAATCACCATGAGAAACATAGCTGGGTATGGTGGTACATGCTTATAATCCCAACTACTTGGAAGGCTGAGGTGAGAAGATCACTTGAGCCCAGGAGATGGAATCTGCAGTGAGTCATAATCACCTCACTGTACTTCAAGCCTGTGTAACAGAGGTGAACTCTGTATCAAAAAAAGAAAAAGAAAAAGAAAAAATATGCATTGGGGTGAAAAGGCTAAACAATCAAAGGTGTCGGGAGAGTCCGGTGAATGTGAGTCATGTCAGCAGAGTATAGGGACTACTGGGCAGGAGGGACTTGAAGAACAGGTTGGTGGAGACCAGGTCATTCATCCTAAGCAGTTTTCCCTGTAGCATGTATATCAAACATCCCATGTTGGCTGTTGGTGACTGAACTGGGCTTCCTGTTTTCTGTGCTTGGTTTGATCATCACAATGTTGAAAAACCTTTGAAGTGAATACCTTGCAGTTTGCTACAGTTCCTCCTGGTCTCTGGCATTACTCCAGCCTCCTTTCCTCATGTAGGTTGTCTGACCCGCTGAGACCTGTGTTTGCTCTCCCTGCAGATGGGTGGGTGGGAGGTGATTTAAGGAGGAACATTTAATATATGAGAAGATTTTATATATATGTAGAGAGAAAGATAAATAGACTGAGTGTGGTGGCTAAAACCTATAATTCCAGCACTTTGGAAGGCCAAGGCAGTAGGATTAGTTTGACCTAGGAGTTTAAGACCAGCCTAGGCCACATAGTGAGACCCCTTCTCTACAAAAAATTTAAAAAATTAGCCAGGCATGGTGGCATGCACCTGTAATCCCAGCTACTTGGGAGGCTGAAGTGGGAGGATCGCTTGAGCCCAGAAGTTGAAAGCTGCAGTGAGCTGTGATCTCATCGCTGCACTCCAGTCTGGACAAAATAAGCAAGTCTCAGAAAAATAAGCAAGAGAGAGAGAAATAGATCCAGCATTGGTGGGAGTGTGCTTTTGAGTGCTCTTTAGGAGAATTTATATTTTAATATTTTTTTCTTCTTTAAATTTTTTATATTCTGGCAAAACATTTCCTCAACAAGGAGAAATTAATGTCATCCAAAGAGCCCTAGGAGCAAGGGCAGACTCAGAAAGTCAGAGGCACTGTAGTTAGTTTGAGCAGCTTCTATCTTCAGACTGCTAAACTGGCCAGTGCCAACTGGGTCCATTCTCTCCTCTTTAATTTCTCAAACCAAAAAAGTCCTGCTGGAATCTGAACTTGGATCTGTAGATCAGCATTGACTCAGCAGTCTGCTATGTTGTGAGGCCTTACATAAGGAACTACAGAATACAAAATGCAAGAGAAAGCTGGAATACAGCATCGCTGTATCTCTGGGGAAATGAGAGCCAGAGATACAGCAGTGCCCCATGGAGACAACCAGCTGTTATTTGGCAGTGAGATCTCCACAATCTGGAATGTGGCATTCGATATTATTTGTCCCCAAACTCCAGTTTCTCATGTTCCCTGCATAGGTCAATGTCATAGGGAGTGATTCATCTTAGCAGAACTTGCTGGTTTTTATGGCAGGTGTTCCATTTATTAATTGACAAAGGAGGCATATTTCTCCTCTGGTAACCTGAAGATTTAGGTCCTTTCCCTAGGGATTCCCTTGATGGTTATTGGAGAACTAAGCAGAGGATGAGGAAAGGCTGTAAACAAGGTTGCTCATCCCTTCCTGTCCTGCAAAAGAGTACACCTCTTCTGTAACCAGAAGACGCTTTTCATTAGTCAGGGCTGGACAGACTGAGGGACTGAGGGTGTGTGTGTGTTTTGAGACACGGTCTCACTCTGTCACCCAGGCTGGAGTGCAGTGGTGAAATCAGAGCTCACAGCAGCTTCCACTTCCTGGGTACAAGCAATCCTCCCACTTAAGCCTCCAGCATAGCTAGGACTATAGGAGTATGCTGCCATATCCAGCTCATTTTCTAGTTTTTTGTAGACATGAAGTTTCACTGTGTTGCCAAGGCTGGTCTTGAACTGGCTTCATGGGATCCTCCTGCCTTAGTCTCCCAGTGGGCTGGGATTATAGGTATGAGACACCTCACCTGACCTGTGATGAGTTTTCAACAATCTGATTCCTTTGTTACAGAAGCACCTAAGCTGAAGATTCCCTTCAGAGCAAGTACTATCCTGTGGTTTCATGACATTTCTTCCATTTGTGGTTCTTGCCAAGTGAAATTTAAATGCAATCTTATCAAGGTGGATAAACCCAAGCTTTCCAGTGCTGGAATATAGAAAATGGATGAACAAATAAGTCCCACTCAACACCCATAGCCCAGGCATGGAGACTTCAACACACCTGGACCCCAGACATGACCTTTTGTTGTGAGTAGCTCTGAGATAACACTTCTGGTTGATGAGTGCCCACTGGCAATAGTTATATAACAGCAAGTGAAGGAATAGTCAACAAAACATTTTCTGTTTCCAATTCTAGCATTAATTTGATTAGGTAATTATTTTATGAAGAATTTTCATATGCCACAGTTCTGACCATATTCTTAAGTGAACAGAAAAATTATATTAAAAAGTCAACGTTCTTTCTCACTCTGTTGCCCAGACTGGAGTGCAGTGGTGCAGTTATGGCTCACTGCAGCCTCAACCTCCTGGGCTCCAGCAATCCCCCTTCCTCAGCCTCACAAGTGGCTGGGACTACAGGTGCTTGCATGGATTTTGGTATATACAGATATGGGAGAGCTGGAACCAATCCCCCCATATACCGAGGGACAAACTGTATCTGGTTTGTTTTGTTTTGTTTTTGAGACAGTCTTAAATTGACCAGGTGTGGTGTCTCACTCCTGTAATCCCAACACTGAGGCCAAGGAGGGTGGATCACCTGAGGTCAGGAGTTCGAGACCAGCCTTGCCAACATGGCAAATCCCCATCTCTACTAAAAATACAAAAATTAGCCAGGCATAGTGGCATGCACCTGTGATCCCAGCTACTTGGGAGGCTGAGGCAGGAGAATCACTTGAACCTGGGAGGTGGAGGTTGCAGTGAGCTGGGATTACAGCATTGCACTCTAGCCTGGCAAGAAGAGTGAAACTCCATTTCAAAATGAAATAAAATAAATTAGCCAGGCATGATGGCATACAACTATAATTCCAGCTCCTAGGAAGTCTGAGGTGGGAGGATCAGTTTAGCCTGGGAATTCGAGGTTGCAGTGAGCTGTGATTGCACCACTCCACTCCAGCCTTGGTGATAGAGTGAGATCTTGTTTAAAAAAAAATGAGCACAGTAGGAATGGGGACAGATGGCAATGTTAAATAGAATGGGCAGGGGTGGTCTCCTAAGTGAAAATTGAACAAAGACTTGGAGGGGAAGGAGCTGGCCAAGGTGCTGAGGGAAGAGCATTATAGGCAGAAACGATAGAATAAAGTGTCTGAGGTGTGTCTGAGGCTCTGGAAGGAGGCCAGTGGAGCAGAAGGAGAAAGGCAGAGAATTAGGGGAGGAGGCCATGGAGTTGCTGAGCAGGGATCAGTACAGATCGTGTGAGCCCTGGGAGGTTATTGCTGGAGTTTTGGCTTTTACTATGAGATGGAACTGTGGGAGAGTTCTGAGCAGAGAGGCAACCTGATGTGTCTCCTGATGTAAAAGCATTCTCTGGCTGCTGAGTTGAGAAAGACTGGGAAGATTTGGGTAGACGCATGGAGGTCAAGCTGTGGCACCATCCAGGTGTGAGATGATAGTGGTCCTGGCCAGAGTCATGGTGGTGGTGAGAAATGGTCAGAGGAGAGAAGTAGGGGAGGAGTCCAGGGAGTTGCTGGGTGGGAATCTTCAGTGCATGGTGAAGACAGCAGGATTTCCTGACAGACTGGATGTGGGGTGTGAGAGAAGGCAGGGGTCAAGGTTGAGTTTGATTCTTACTGAATTATTAAGTAATTTTTAAAAACACTACTGCCTTTCCCAGTGTAGCCAAATATGGGATGCTACATTAAAGAAATCCTTTCAGGCTCAGTGCAATGGCTCATGTCTGTAGTCCCAGATGTTTGGGAAGCAGAGATGGGAGTATCTTTTAAGGGCAGGAGTTCAAGACCAGCCTGGGCAGCATGGCAATACCTCCTCTCTACAAAAATGTTTTTCAAAATTTAATAAAATAAATGTAGCTAGGCATGGTGATGTATACTTGTAGTCTCAGCTACTCAGGAGGCTGAGATGGGCAGATCTCTTGAGGTCAGGAGTTTGAGGCCAGCTTGGGCAACATAGCAAGACTCCCCACTCTACAAAAATATTTAAAAATTAGCCACGTATGGTGGCACTCAACTGTAGTACCAGCACTGGGGAGCTGAAGCAGAAAGATGGCTTGAGCCCAGGACACTGAGGCTGCAGTAAGCTATAAGTTCAAAACGCACTCCAGCCTGGGTGGCAGAGCAGGACCTTGTCTCACAATACAAATAGAAATACAAATAAAGTAATGAAATCTTGTCAGAGCCTTTTGGCTTTGCAGCCCTTGCAACCCTGGAGCCGTGCAGTGGGGTTTTTATCACTGGTAATGAGGAGAACCCTGCCCAGTGTTGTTGCCTGCCTAATCAGTGTTTTAAAAAATACGTTAATCAGGCTAGGTGCAGTGGCTTACACCTGCAGCCCCAACACTTTGTTAGAACGAGGCAGGTGGATTACCTGAGGTCAGGAGTTCGAGACCAGCTTTGCCAACATGGCAAAACCTTGTCTCTACTAAAAAAATACAAAAATTAGCCAGACATGGTGGTGGGTGCCTGTAATCCAAGCTACTTCAGAGGCTGAGACAGGAGAATATTTTGAACTGGGGGATGGGGCAGAGGTTGCAGTGAACCAAGACTGCATGCTTCACTCCAACCTTGGGGAAAGAGTGAGACTCTGTCTCAAAAAAAAAAAAAAAATTGTTATATCAACATGTAATGGTTTTATTATTATTATTATTTAAGATGGAGTTTTGCTCTTGTTACCCAGCCTGGAGTGCAATGGCATGACCTTACTCATGGCAACCTCCACCTCCCGGGTGTAAGCAATTCTCCTGCCTCAGCCTCCCAAGTAGCTGGGATTACAGGTGCCTGCCACCACACCTGGCTAATTTTGTATCTTTCAGTAGAGACAGGGTTTCACCATTTTGGAGGGCTAGTCTCGAACTCTTGACCTCAGGTGATCTACCCACCTCGGCCTCCCAAAGTGCTGGGATTATAGGCTGGTCTTAAACTCTTGGCTTTGAGCAGTTCTCTCTCTTGGGCCTTCCAACATGCTGGGATTACAGGTGTGATCTACTATGCCCAGCCTGCATTCAGTCTTACAACACAAAAATAAATTTTCTGGAATAGTAGAGGAAAACATTTCAGATGTAAAAAACAGGATGTATACTAATAAAGGTATAACAGTAACAAAACTTTGCAAATTATTGGTAAATAACAACTCGCTTAGCATGTTGTTAAAAAAGACACTATTATGAAGTAAGAAATAGTGAAGTATTACTTTATATGTTTTCACTGCATTTTTAAAATTTTGTTTTGTTTATATTGGGTGGAATAATTTGTAGGTGACCCTGAGATTTTTGTGTGGCTTGAACCTGCTGATATCTGGTGTCTTCCCAAGTGGTTTGTTGAAGTTTTACATAATTAGAAGTATTTCTTTTTAAAATGTAAATATTCCAGTAAACATTAAGCCTCATTTAAACTCTCAGTTTATAAAATAAAAGTATATGTTATTTTGTATTCATTTTATAAAGATTATAGTCTTCTAAGTAATTCATTTTAACTAAATATATGGATTGGTCAGCAGAACAAAATTTAAAAGTGGCTTCAGAGAAAAAGCAAGAAAGGCTTGAAAAAAGTGAAAATAAACAGCCACAGGTATAAAACTATTTAAATTACATGTTTAATATTGGTTTGTTTTTCTTTAATAATATAGCATAGTTCAAATGAAGTGGACTTTTAGACAATTCTTTTAGAATTGAACAGATCATAATTTCATATTTAATTTTAAAACATTTTAGCCAATTCTAATAATTTAGCATTTGCCTACTCTCCAATTTATCTTCAGAAGTATGAATTCACTGTAGGAATTCACTATTTATAGTTTGCTGAGGTAAAAATCCTTTTAAGAGAGAAAGCTTTATTATACTACATATCATCTGTGAACCCATTTCTGGTAGATTTAATTCATAATGAATTAAGTTTAGTCCAAACAAACAGTGAGAGTTAAGCTTGCTGGTTCTTGTTTCTCTCCTATGTTAAGCCAAGGCAAATTATTTTTTACTTCTTATTTATAATCCAGTAACTTAGGGGTAGCAAAGCATAAATTAGATTTCACAGTTAAGTTATTATTATTATTTTTTGAGATGGAGTTTTGCTCTTCATGCCCAGGCTGGAGTGCAATGACACAATCTTGGCTCACTGCAACCTCTGCCTCCTGAGTTCAAGCGATTTTCCTGCTTCAGCCTCTCAAGTAGCTGAGATTACAGGAGCCTACCACCATGCCCAGCTAATTTTTGTATTTTTAGTAGAGACGTGGTTTCACCACATTGGCCCTGCCGGTCTCAAACTCCTGACCTCAGGTGATCCACCCACCTGGGCCCCCCAAAGTGCTTGGATTACAGGTGTGAGCCACCATGTCTGGCCACTTTTAATTACTTTTTACTTTTTCTTTGGTTCCTATTTAATTCAGAATAAAATTAATTTTAAAACCTGCACCCTGACTGAAAAGACATCTGAGAAATAAAGCAAGGAAATTAATTTCCCACATTTGCACCTGCAAAAAAAGTCTCAAGAACCAGAACTGAGTAAGAATTGTGATAAAGAAGATGTATTTGTATATTCAGGACTTCCTTTAAAATTCATTACAAAAATGTTTAACTGAAGATTGGTGAAAATTTTGAAAAATCCAAAATTACTGTTTGTCTTGAGGAAGAGCTCTTACGTAGTAATTCTAAAGAGGGACAAACTTAAAGGGAATGCCCTGTAATCTGATGAATCATATCCCTGATTGTGACGAAGCAGATGCATCTTGAGTGTCTAACTCTGCATTATTTCAGGCACTGCCTGAACAGAAGGAGCCCATCTCAAACATCTTCTCATTGCGTTTATCCTCTAAGTTCCTCAAACACACTTGACAGCCATCTTCTGAGCTTTATTCAAATGAAAATAAATCAGGCTATAAAAATTATAACAAACCAGACATGTAACCTGTTTCTCACAGAGATGAAGAGAATTGTTATAATGATACAGAAATTGAAAAATTGAAGAACCTAGTAGTTATGGTTGAAATGAAAGAAGACTGAGAGTTTGATAGGCAAATGACAATATAAACCAAAATACCACTAATAGGAAATTAGAAATTAGACATTGCCCTTAGTCTAGAAATCCAAAAAGTCTTTAATTTGTGATTTGCTCACTCCAGAGAAATGAAGCATGTGATACAGATAGAAAGCCACAGTATTTCTGCTGTTACAGACACAAAGACAGAAAACAAATACAGCGCTTGTTTCACAAGCCAAATGGAGTTTAGAAGCTCTTCTAAAGCTTAGAAGGTAACTGGCAGGTGTGTTTGAGGTACCCACATATGACAGTCCCCCTGCTAATAGCTATAAAACCATTAAACCTGAATTAGAAAATGTGGGTTATTCTACACACAGTGACAGAATATCAAAAGCATATCTAGAAGAAGACTTACAGCTTATCTACAAGAAGACAAACGTCTTTTCATTGTGTTTACATTCTGGGCCCCTCAAACATGCTTGCCAGTCATCTTCTAAGCTTTATTCAAATGAAAATAAATCAGACTGTAAAAATTATAACAAACCAGACATGTAGCTTATTTCTCACAGAGATGCAAAGGCTTAAGAATGAGGTGGGTATGTTACAAATAGAGTTCCTGTCTTTGAAGAAAGAAAGTTCAACTATAAAATGAAAGAGGTTCACTTGCTGCTTCTCTTTTTATAAACTATCTGATTCATTCTGGTTTTCTAATCAAGAAAATCTCATGTGTATAGTTACAGAGGGATTATCTAAATGTGTGATTATGTGTCAAAGTAGATCAGTGCTGCTGTGTAAATGACAGTTCTGGAAAACATTCTCATAATCTTTGTTCATTAGTCAACCTAAGTCTTACTGTCAGTCTTCCAAGTGGCATATGGGCTGGGAAAATAATTTAGCCATGTGACCTTCTGAACCAGATAAGCATAAAAGAAATTGCTCAAGAAATAAGCTCTAGATTCTTTTTCTGTACTGATTTAAAGATGAATTAGATTTATTTAAATAATAAAATGCTAATACAATCGAGGGAAGCAATGACTGAGAAGAAACATAAAAATGTGTCTAGCTTTGAGAATTGCAAGAAATACTCCCAGCCAAAGAAGTCTGTTTAATGTGCTTTTATGCATGTCAGTTTATCTGTTTGATTCAAACTGTTTATAATTCCATCATGGCCATTTTAAATATTTTTGGAAACAAATAGATATACTTTTGCATGTTTAAAGAATTACCACTCTCCAATGTTTCTGTTGACTCAGGCTTTTATATTGTGTTGTTTAATAAAATATGGTAATTCTTGACATGTATGATTTTATCATATAAGTAATATAACTCCTCATCCAAAAATTTAGCATTTAGTCTATAGTAGAAAGCTCAGTTCTGTACATTGTATTCTAAAGATAGACAAAAATCTAGAGATTTTCTTCTTTTAAAGTAAAAGCAAATGAGGCCTCCCCTCACCCTCTGAGGTATTAAATTGCTTTGCCAAAGTCACACTTTTAATTTATCTGACTAATTTGATATATTTATCTGGTAATTTATGTAATTCAGCAATATACAATTGTATCTTCTCTTTTGGTGCCATGAAATGCTAGGTGATGAATGTCACCTTAGAAGCTTTGAGTCAATTATTTAATATTGCTTGGTTTTACCTCCATTATTACATAGACAATGGTGCTAGAGTAGAAAACTGTACTGTATATTCTCCAGCTATAAGCTTTTGTGGTAATTGAATGTAAATTTGAGAAACATCTCATTTTCCAGGATTCTGCACTAACAACTCAGTAGTTTCACTCTGTTCATTGTGTTGTAGCAAACTTTGGTTCCTCTATTTCAGTGAGTACCTTCACTTTTTTGATACCCCAGGAACCAAATAAAAAAATAAGGATAAAAAGCAGTGGGAAAAAGAATAGCTTAGTGCAGAAAAGGGAAAGCTACTTTTCTGTTTCTGAAGCCCCACAACGTCACATCCTCTCAGTCTATTTCATGTAGAATCCAGGTGACAAAGACAGAAGAAACATTTTATATCTGTGTCTTTTTGTTTCTCTGTTTTTGTGTTTTGTATATTACTCCATAGAAATAACTGTGATCTGGTGGAGAACTAGAAGTAGAGTCAGAAGACCTGGGAAAAATCCTACAGCTTGCTTATATTTATTAAGAATTGTGATAACTAAATAAGTTCATCAATGTATATTTGTAGAAATGCTTAGTACAATGTCTAGATTTATGATTTAGAAAATGTAATTCTTATAACTGACTAAAAAGGTTGAGTCAAATCACAATAGAATATTATCAGGGAAACAGAACTTTAAAAACTTTGAAATATTTTATCTGTCCAAATACACGTGGAGGTAAAGCTGTTACTATAGGTTGATGTCTGGGTTAGATATCAGAGTATAAATGCAGTTTTCTTTTTTAAATATTTTAATTTAGTCAAATTTGTTAATATTTTACTTTATGCTTTGAGTTTGTTATAATTCAGAGAAAGGCTTTTTCAATTCTGATATCCTTAAAAATTCTCTGGTGTGTGTTTTTATTGATTCATTGACTTCAAACAAATTTGTGAACTTTTTGAAATGTATGCTAAGGTTCAAGATTTTGCTTCAACTATTTCTCTAGTTGGATATCCACTTACAGCAACTTTTAATTGCATGAAGGTACAGGTTGTTCATTCACTTTAGATATAACCATGAGATGTTACTTTAATGAATGTAGCTAAACATTTCTTTTGTTTTATTTAGGATTTTCAAAGTTATAAAAAAAAGAAAAATGTGAAGTGTGAAAATTGCATGTTGAAGAAAGATCTTGCCATACCCAGACAAGAAGTACATGCAATAAAAAAATGATAATCTCAAAAAGGAAAAGGAATATATTCAGGAAATTAAAAGTATTAGAGAAATAAATGCTAACTTTCAAAAGAGTATAAGACTCAATGAGGAAATAATAACAAAAACAATGTCCCAGTATTGTCAATAGCTTAATGATCTCAAAGCTGAGAATACAAGGCTGTATTCAAAATTTGAGAAGAAAAAACACAAGGAAAGACTGGAAGCTGAAGTTGAATCCCTCCATTCTAGACTGGCTGCTCCTATAAATGAGCACAATGAAAGTATGGAAACAAAAGACCTACAACTTACTTTACAGAGAGCACAATTTCTTTAACTTATTCTTATATTTCTTAACTAAAAGATAAGAATGAGTTGTACTGTACTACTTTCTAAAGCTCAAATGAAGTTTAATACCTTCAAAGGTAAGCTTCACGAGACAAGAGATGCTCTCAGGGAAAAGATACTGGCTTTAGAAAGTGTGAAGGTGGACCTAACGCAAGCACAGTATCAAATAAAGGAAACAAAGCAGATGCACCCAAATGAGGAAGCTAAAAAGAATCAATCGGAAAGCAGAGAATATGTCAACTAGAACGTGAAAATCTCTCGCTTGAATGACAACTAGAGGGTGTTCATAAGAAAAGCAATAATATAAAGAGATAGAAATTAATATCCAAGGAGGCTGTCTTGAGAGTGGACAGGAAGATTTTCTAGAAGAGAAAAATAAGGAATTAATGAATGAATATAATTATTTAAAAGAAAAAGTGTTTCAGTATGAAAAAGAAGCAGAAGGAGAAGTAAGTATGAAGAAAGATAAATATTTTTAACCTTCTGGAAAGAAAATTTAAACATTTTATTCTGGGTATATGTTGAACCAAGTTCAATATAAAAATAAATAGATGAAATTGTGTATAATTCCATTTACATGAAACATCCAGAAAAGACAGGTTTAGAGACAAAAAGTAGATTAATGTTTGTGTAGGGCTGAGGCTGGAAATGGGTAGTGACTGCTGCTTGGCATGAGGGATTGTCCTGGAGTGATGAAAATGTTCAAAAGTTGGATTTTAGAGGTGGTTGCACAAGTCAGTAAGTTTGTTAGAGTTAAGTACGCATGTTAAATATTTAATAATATTAAAGTATTTAACTCTAAACTGAGTTAAATATTATTCCACAAGGTGAAATAAATGTAGTAAAAACTTTTAACTGTATGTTAAAACAGATAAATTCTATAATATGTAAATCACATTTCAACAAAGCTGTTTTAATAAAAAACCAAAAAAAAAAAAAGTTTTTACTGTATTCCCTTGGAAATATACCTTGTTTCCAGGAAATAAAAGGTAGAGCTCACAGATGCTTTACTTTGAGTAAAGACATTATTTCGGCCAGCTGCGGTGGCTCACGCCTGTAATTTCAACACTTTTGGAGGCAGGTGGCGAACACCTGTAGTCCTAGGTACTCAGGAGGCTGAGGCAGAAGAATTGCTTGAATCTGGGAGGCAGAGGTTGCAGTGAGCCAAGATCACGCCATTGCACTCCAGCCTGGCAACAAATTGAGATTTTGTTTAAAAATAAAAAAAGACATTATGTCACCTGTAAAATGTTAGTAGATACAGAGTAATGTTGATGGGGTATGTAGTCTTATACTGCTGAAATAATAAATTTAATGTCTTTATGTTGACACATTTTAAGACCATAATGAAGCAAATAAATGGAAATGCCTGTACCTGAAATGAATATTTTGAAATTAAGATTCAATTAAGTGAGTTGCTTTGACACTAATTCTAGATTTCCGAGATGAACTGAAGTGTGTTGCTGTGTCTTGTGATGCTTTTCCTTCAGTAAGTTATGTATTTTAGTTGGTATAACTTTGTTTTCATTCATATCAATGTGACTTAAATAAGTAAATGAAAACCAATTAGACTAAAACCTTCTGCACAGGAAAAGAAATAATCAGCAGAGTCAACAGACAACAAGAAAAGATGGAGAAAATATTTGCAAACTATACATCTGACAAAGAACTAATATCCAGAATCTACAAGGAATCCCCAAAAAATAGCAAGAAAAAAAAATTCCATCAAAAAGTGAAGGAATAGACAATTCTCATAAAAAGATATACAGCCAACAAACATATATTTCAAAAACTAAGCATTACTAATTATCAGGAAATGCATATTAAAATCATGACAACATACCACTTTACTCCTGCAAGAATGGCCATATTTTAAAAATAAATAAAATGTTGGCATGGATGTGATGAAAAGGGAACACTTTCACACTATTGATTGTAATGTAAACTGATACAACCATTATGGAAAACAGTATGAAAATTTCTTAAAGATCTAAAAGTAGAACTACCATTTGATCCAGCAATCCCACTACTGGGTACCGGCCCAAAAGAAAATAAGTCATTATATGAAAAAGACACATGCACAAACATGTTGATAGCAGCACTTTTCACAAGTGCAAAAATATAAAACCAACCTACATGACCATCAACCAACAAGTGGTTGGAAAAAATGTGGTATATATACACCATAAAATACTACTCAGCCATCCAACAAAATGAAATAACAGCCTTTGCAGCAATTTGGATGGAGTTAGAGACCAGTATTAAGTGAAGTAACTCAGGAATAGAACATCAAATATTGTATAGTCTCACTTATAAGTGGGAGCTAAGCTATGAATATGCAAAGGCTTAAGAATAATGTAACAGACTTTGTGGACTGAGAAGGGTGGGAGAGGATGAAAAATAAAAGACTACATATTGGGTACAGTGGACACTGCTTGTGTGATGGGTGCAGCAAAATCTCAGACATCACCACTAAAGAACTTATCCATGTAACTAAAACCACTTGTTTCTTGAAAACTATTATATAAGATTTTAAAAATGTGACTTCTGAAAAACAACAGCTGAAAAACCTCCCATGTTTCAAAGTGATGAAACAACAAATACCATAAAAATGTTACTAGATTGCAGAAAGTTATATTCAAAAAAGAAAAAGTGAGACTTTTCAAGATAAACAAAAGCTGAGAGTATTTAGAAAAGCCCTACAGTAAGTGCTCAAATAATTTTTCAAGTTGAAAAATAAAGTAGTGCTTAACAGCATCATGTAACTATATGAAAATATAAAGCTCTCTGTTAGAAGTAAATATACGTACAAATATGGAATTCTTTGCACACAATATATACATAATATATTCTCAGCATATATTATGGAATATATAAACAAATATAGAATTCACCATTATAATGATGGTGCATAAACCCCTCATAATTCTGCTATAGAATTTAAAGAAACAAAACCATTAAAAATGTGCATCATTCAGCAGACACAGTATAAAATATATAATTTATGACAATATAGCAAGTGAGGTGGAAGATGGAAAGAGATTGAGTTCTTGTGTCAATTGAAGTTGTTATGAGATTAGAAAGTATTGTTATAATTTTAAGAGGTTTTATGTATTTTGTATTCTTCATGGTTATCACAAAGAAAATACCTAAAAAATGTACACAAAAGGAATGAAGAAGTCACAGCATGTCACTACAAAAAGGACCAAAACACAAAAATGGCAGCAGGAGAGAAAAAGAGAGACAACATAGCGAGGGGGAAAAAAAAATTACAAAATGGCAATACTAAGTTCTTCCTGTTTAGTAATTTCTTTAAGTACAAATGAAATAAACACCCTAATTAAAAGACATAAAATACTGAATGGATTAAAATACAAGATCCAACTCTGCTATCAACAAAAAACTCCCTTTAGTTATGAGGAGTCAAATAGGCTGAAAGTAACAATAATCTGTGCAATGTCCTTAAATCAACAACTGTAATGAGACAAAGAGTGATATTATATAATGTTTTAATAAAGTCCATTTGCTAGGAATCTATAAGTTTCAAATATATATGCACCTAGCATGATGGCTTTTAGATATATGAAGCAAATATTGACAAAAGTAAAGTAAGAAATGAACAACAAAATAAGAGATGATTTCAAGACATATTCAATAACGTATATGAAAACAATTTTAGAAATCAGTAAGGAAACAGAAGACATGAACAACACTATATGTTATTTAGATCCAACATATACAGAATTACTGGGTCAACAGCAGCAGAATGCACAGATTCTTAATTGCATGTGTCACATACTTCAGGATGCAAAAAGTCTTATATTTTTACAATGTTTGAAATAATATAATGTATATTTTATTACCAGAATAAAACTACAAATAATAAGTAGAAGCAAATCAGCAAATTCAAAAATATTTTGCACTTTAAACAACGTATTCTTGACACACTCTTGTTCAATAGTCAGGAGTTTTGATATTCGTGAGACGTCAGCATTGCTAACAGTAATGCACAAATTCAACATAACCCTTATCAGAATTCCAATGTAACATTTCACATAAATATTTTTAAACCCTAAAATTAATACAGAATCTGAAGTCACCGTAAATGGCCAAGACAGATTTTGGAAAAAAAGCAATATTAAAGATATTACACTTTCTGATTTCAAAACAGATTTAAAAACTACAGAAATAAAACTAATGTGGAAATGGCACAAGACAGACATATAGCTGGGCGTGGTATCTCATATCTGTAATCTCAGCACTTTGGGAGGCTGAGGTGTGTGGATCACATGGTCCGGAGTTCAAGACCGGCCTGACCGACATGGCAAAATCCCGTCTTTTCAAAAAGTACAAAAATGAACCAGACTTGGTGGTGGGTACCTATAATTCCAGCTACTTGGGAGGCTGAGGCTGGAGAATCACTTGAACCCGGGAGGCGGAGGTTGCAGTGAGGTGGGATCACACCACTGCACTCCAGCCTGGATGATAGAGTAAGACTCCATCACAAAAAAAAAAAAATAACAAGACAGAAATATAGATGACAGAATAAAATAGAGAACCAAGAAATAAACCTTCATAAATATCACCAAATAATCTTCTCCAATGTTATTATGACAAAACAATGGGAAAAGGACAAGTGACAACAAATGCTGTTAGAAAACTTGATATCCAAATGAAAAAAAGTAAGTTGGATTTTTTTGTCTTGTATACAAAATACACAAGATATACACTTTAGATATACAAAATATATCTAAAGTGGATTAAATAGTTAAATGTAAGAAAGATACCTATACAACTCTTAGAACAAAAAATATAAGGTGAAAATTATCACAATAGTTTCAGCAATATTCCTTTGGATATGCCTTTAAAAGAATAAGTACCAAGAAAAGAACAACAACAACAAAAACATCGGGCCACATCAAACTTAAAAAACATTCAACACATCAAATAAAACATTTATTGGAGCAAAATTGCTACCTAAAAAATGGGAAATTTTGAAATTATAGTATTTCATAAGATTACTATCCAGAACTCATAAACACCTCCTATAACTCAACAACAACAAAAAGTTAGTAACTCAATTTAAAAATGGACAAACCTTTTAACAGAAATTTCTCCAAAAAAGTATTCAATGACTGAGAGGCATTTGAAAAGATGGTCAAAATTACTAATTAAAAGAAATGCAAAGCAAAGCCACAATGAGATGTAACATAATACCCATTAGGTTGGTCACTATCAAACAAGTAATAACAAATGTCATAAAGAATTTAGTAAATTGAAACCCCTGTGTAATGTTGGTGTCAAGAAAAATCGTGAAGTCATTATGAAAAACAGCATGGATGGTTCTATAAATAACAATAACAGAATTAACATGTAATTCAACAATTCCATTTTTGGGTAGATACATATGTATGCAAAGCAAACACATTTGTACACTACCTAGTACACTCAAGTTCATAAAACCATTATTCACAAAAACAGTTGGAAGCTACTCAAATGTCCTTTAATGAATAAACTAATAATGAAAATATGATATATATGTTGCCAGATAGGGGTCCCAATCCAGAGCCAAATAAAGGGTTCTTGAATCTCAAACAGGAAAGATTTCACGGTGAGTTATAAAGTGCAGTGAAAAAGATACTTTACTGAAAGTTTCTCAGTTACAGAGTAAGGAATCCTCAGAAGGCAAGAGAAAGAATGTCTCATTTTTGTTTTAAACTTTTCTTGTATAGGGATCTTACCTATGTAAGAGCTCAGCTATGTCTACCTGTGAGTATGCTGACAACATGACAAAATGTATTACTTTGTTGATTTAAAGAAAGCTATCCTTGACATTTTAGGGCACAAGCATATCAAAGCATGACTATGATTATTTTTAAAATCATATATTGATATACAGTATTGAAACATCCAGACATTTTGGTGTCATAGGATTTTGTCCTTGCAGGAATTATTAAGTTGCTTACTTAGCCATAAACACCTTGTGACCATAGGTAGTCACTGGCAAGAATGTGTCTTCCTAGTTTTAAGATACAGTCCTTTTTTTTTTTTTTTTTGAGACCAAGGCTCACTCTGTCACCCAGGCTGGAGTGCAGTGGTGTCATCTCACTTCATTACAACCTCTTTCTCCCATGTTCAAGAGATTCTCCTGCTTCAACCTCCTAAGTAGCTGGGATTACAGGCATGCACCACCATGTCTGGCTAGTTTTTGCATTTTTAGTAGAGGTGTGGTTTCACCATGTTGGCCAGACTGGTATCTGAATCCAGACATCAAGTGATTCACCTGTCTCGGCCTCCCAAAGTACTGGGATTACGGGCGTGAGTCACTGTGCCCAGCCCATATAGTCATTTATTTTATTTTATTTTTATTGCATTTTAGGTTTTGGGGTACATGTGAAGAACATGCAAGATTGTTGCATAGGTACACACATGGCAGTGTGATTTGCTGCCTTCCTCCCCATCACCTATATCTGGCACTTCTCCCCATGCTATCTCTCCCCAACTCCCCACCCCCCACTGTCCCTTCCTTATTTCCCCCTGACAGACCCAGTGTGTGATGCTCCCCTCCCTATGTCCATGTGTTCTCATTGTTCAACACTCGCCTATGAGTGAGAACATGTGGTGTTTGATTTTCCATTCTTGTGTCAGTTTGCTGAGAATGATGGTTTCCAGGTTCATCTATGTCCCTACAAAGGACATGAACTCATGGTTTTTGATGGCTGCATACTATTCCATGGTGTATATGTGCCACATTTTCCCTGTCCAGTCTATCATCGATGGGCATTTGGGTTGGTTCCAGGTCTTTACTATTGTAAACTGTGCTGCAGTGAACATTCGTGTGCATGTGTCCTTATAGTAGAACGATTTATAATCCTTTGGATATATACCCAGTAATGGGATTGCTGGGTCAAATGGAATTTCTAAATGGTGTCAGCCTGCCTCTTCTAAGCTCCTGCTTCCCTAACATATACATACATACAAGGGAATATAATCCAACCTGAAAAAAGAGGAAATCTTCTCACATGCTACAGTAAAGGTAAATCTTTAGGGCACTGCATTCGGTGAAATATGCCAGTAACAAAAATGAGAGTGCATGATTCATTTATATGAGATATTTTAAGTAGTGAACTTATTAAAACAGATAGTAGAATGGTGTTTGTCAAGAGTTGGGGAGAGGGTAAAATGGACAGTTATTGCTTAATGAGTATTAGGTTTTAGTTTTGCAAGATGTAAAAGTTACTGAGCTCTGTTCTATATCAATTTAAATATTACTAAACTGTACTTGTGAGAGAATATAAGATGACAAATTTTGTTTTCTATTGCAATTAAAATTTTACAAAACTTTTACCTACACAGATGGAGAATTATCAAGTTTTCTAAAAATTACCTTCAAATCACAAAAGTGTTTTGCTCACACAAAGATAATACAGATTTGCCAATAAATACATGATAAAATTAAGATTATTTGTTCCATGCTCATGGATAGAATCAATATTATTTAAATGGCCATACTGCCCAAAGCAATTTATAGATTCATTGCTATTCTCGTTAAACTACTATTGACATTCTTCTCTGAAGTAGAAAGAAAAACTAGTTTAAAATTCATTTGGAAATTTTAAAAAGCCCAAATAGCCAATGAAATCCTAAGCAAAAATAATAAAGCCAGAAGCAACATGCTACCCAACTTCAAACTATGCTACAGGGCTAGAGTAGCCAAAACAGCATGACACTGGTACAAAAACGAACACATAGACCAATGGAACTGAATACTCAGAAAAAAGACTACATACATACAAGTGCATCATCTGTGACAAATCTTTCAAAAACAAGCAATGGGGAAAGGATTCTTTATTCAATAAATGGTGCTGGGAAAACTGGCTAACCATATGCAGAAGATTGAAACTGAACCCCTTCCTTACACCATATACAAAAATTAACTCAAAATGGATGAAGACTTAAAAGTCAAACCCCAAAACTATAAATATCCTGGAAGACAATCTAGGCAATTTCCTTCAGGGCATAGATACAGGCAACAATTTCATAATGAAGACACCAAAAGCAATTGCAACAAAAGCAAAAATTGACTAATGGGATCTAATCAAACTATAGAACTTCTGCACAGTAAAAAAAAAAAAAAAAAAAAAAAAAAAAAAAAAAAAAAAAAAAAAAAAAAAAAAAAAAAA